>JAJOOR010013341.1:0-39075 GCA_036250505.1 Solanum acaule | reverse complement strand
CCGCCACCCCGTCAATTTCTTTTAAAAAAAATTATCTTTGGGAAATATTTCAAATTTTTTTTTTTTTTACGTCATCCCAATCACTACCCCTCCCCCCCCCCCCACCCAACTCCGCAACCCCACAACCAGGCCATCCCGTCAAATTATTTTTTGTTTTTGGATAATATTTCAAATTTAAAAAAATTTCATTTCCTGGGTCAAATCTTGGCTCAATTCTCAGGGTCGAATTTTGAAATGATCATCAAGGTCTTGTCCTAGTTTGAGTGTCGGGGTCGGGTCCGAGATCAATTATCGGGGTTTATTTTTCAAATCAGAAATTATTTTTCTAAAGATTATTTCTTAGTCTCAAGCCAAAAATAAAAGATATTTTCTAAAAAATATTTTTCATTCACCAACCAAACATAAAAAAATAGTTTCTACGCACCAACTAAACATGAGAAAATAAGTTACAAATCCATTTTTTTCTAAAAAAACATTTCTAGGAAAATATTTTCCGTTGAAAAGATTTTCCTTCATACCAAATACACCCCAACCCAGAAAACACAACCTATACAAAAGTTGCTGGCACCCACCATATCTTGCTTCAGGGTCGATCTCTTGTATCGGAGCAAACAAATTCAATGATTTTCTATATTCTATTACTTCTTTTTTCTTTATTGTTGACCTTTTTCCACCACAAAAAGATTTGCCGCATGGATTGCATAGAGTCCCCTGATCTTGACATTAAGTGTCACTAATTGAATGATCGCCTCCTATCAAAAAATATGACAAAGGATAGGGGCATTCTTTTGGAAAACCTTCAAGCCTGTATGCCTGGTGTTTATGGACGGTTGGAGACTAGTGGGTGGATGTGCTTTGCACTTGAGCCTATCGATGCCAATAACTCATTGGATTTTGAATTCTATGCAAACACCAATGAGACAGACTTTACTGGTGATGGTAGCCACAATATGGGGTAAACAAGTCCATTGTGACCCCAGTCTAATCAATGCTTAATATGGACTTTCTGATGCGGATAATGATTTAAACAAGGAAAGAGCAAGGGAAGAAGGTAAAGAATGGTCGGTGAGGGACTTACATGAATGCCATAGGCCACAATGGATTGAATACAACCTTAGGATTGAGTCCTCAGAGTTCACTACATAGGCCAAGAGATGGCTTTCCATCATATGCAGCTGAGTCACACCTTCAAGAAATGATACCGATATGTCTCTTGAGAGGGCATTACTGGTTTGTGCCATCATGGAGGGACTCCCTATAAATGTCAGCCAAATTATTTTGAAGCTAATCCAGGAGGTAGTCATTCAAGGTACTAAAAGTATTTGCTTTCCTGATTACTTACTTATACCAAGAAGTTGAGGTGGAAAAAGAGGAGACTGATAGCATGAAGTCCCTGAAAATCCTATTCACCCATTCAAGAAGAAGGGACTGGGTATATCATGAAGAAGAGGAAATTTATATTCTTGATCCGGCATTCGGAATATTTGTTGAGAGTACTACTTCACCAAATCCACCTCTACCTCTACATCTATTGGATCACTATAGAGTGTATCCCACATATTGCTTCACATATCCGACTAGGTGCATGGCATGGATTCTCAAATATGGGAGCTGGTATAGAGCCTTCCCACTTGCCCCGGAGAGAGCTCCTCCTCTTCCTCAAGTAGTACTTTTTTGACCTTGTCTATTATAGTATAGGAGTAGCAACCTATTAAAGACATGTTGGCCTAGATTGGGAGGCGGTATAAGAAGATGAAGAAACATGAAGTGAATTCCCGACAAAGATAATGGACATGCGCCGAATGTTTTGTTATTCAAGTTATGATAAGGATGATATCCTTAGTTGTCTTGAGAGCTCCGCTTCTGGTTGATACATCTAAGGGAGCCCCTCATATTCTCTTTTAGATTTCATATTCGTATTGTCAAGATACAATTTTTTTTGTTGGGGATGGTTCTCGTATGGTCCTTTATTTTATATAACTAATGTTGGGATTTCCTACCCTTGTTTTTTATTGACTTTGTTGATATTTCTGATTGTTCCCTAGTCGGGCTTGTTATGGATTTATGTTCCCTTGTCGGGCCTAGATTTGTATGGATATGGTGCGACCTTGGCAGGCTTTTGATATTGTTATTGATTAGTCGTCTATGTTTTCATTTACTGTTTGTTGTTTATTTCATTTGTTAGTTTCTTTGTTTGTAGTTCTTGAAGTTGATGTTGACTGACAATGCCCAATGATAGATAAAGTGAGGACTTCCTTGAGGGAAAATCAGCGTTTGGTTGTGAGTGTATTGATGGAATTATTTTGTGGTGATGTCTAAGTAGTCATACATGGTCAATTCTGAGTAACCATAAGTTGTTAAGTGTGAGTAATCATACCTCGAAGAGATGCATGAATTTTCCTAATGATGGATAGGTTGACGTCTTTCTAAAGGGAAAATCGTCATCTTTTTGGGAGGATGTGACTTGGTTGGTACTATTGATATAGTCGTGCATTGTGAAAAGTTGAAGCATACCCTTCATTTTTTAAAAACAAATGCATGAGGTGAACGATTTTGTGTCAACTCTTGTAACTTTTTTGTGACTCTTGATTCATTAGTGGTTTGGAAGTGTAATGACATTTGTGCTTGTGAAGGAAGTAAAAATTGATCTATCTTTATTAATTTGCATGTCATGCGTTGTGAGTTTGTTGAGTAATCCCTGTTGTTCACTTGTGCTTGATACAACTTGTCTGGTTAGTCTTTCAATGTTGGTCTTGATTGTGTTTGGTTGCAAAAATGACCTTAGGCATTCTTTGTGATTGTTGGATTTCCACTTGATCTAAAATGCCCACCTTTTGAACTAAATGTATCCCAAGTAGACCTTTTTGAGCTGAAGTTTTTTGGCAACCTCATTACAAGCCTTTCTCATATTGAAAAAAGTCATCCTCTTTTGGATCCTTCCCTCCTTGAACTCAAAAATTGTGAAAGTTAAGGCTAAAAGCCAAAGGGGGTGTTATTTTAAACCCATAGGGGAGATGCTAATCACATTAGGGCTTGATTTGAGCAATGAAAAAAAATGAATCAAAGATAGGAGGAAAAAGTGCTACAGAAAGAAAAAAAAGAATAAAAGAAAAAGAATCCTCAAAGGTATGAAATTGTCGCATGTAGGGCATATTGTATAAAATGGAAAAAATTGATCATTGAGTCGAAAAATGAAGAAAAGTGGGATCTGGGGACAACAGAGGTGATTTGTTGTTGTTGTTATGAACAAGCCCCTGAAACATGTGATCATTTGTTTATGAGATGTCGTATGGATTTTAGAGTTTGGCATTGGTTTGCAGTAGAGGAAGGGGTACAAGGGCCTTTCATTCAATTAGAGGATTTAGCTTACAAATGGTGGAATGTTGAATGCTCAACAAAGTTAAAACCATTCTATAAGTTACTGCCAGTTCTGATTTTATGGAAAATTTGGAAAAGAAGGAATTGTATTTTTCATGGGGGTAGGATGTCTTACTGGACCCAAGTTATGGAGATAAACAGAACTATTGCTATGTTTGCTAAGAATATTTATCCCTGGCTTGTTAATATTCCAGATTCATGGGCTCAAATAGTGATATTTCGTAATGAATATACTCCTTCTATTAATTGCAAGGTTATATACCGGAAACAACATACTGAGGGTTTATTTAAGTACAGCTAAGATTGGTCTACTAAAGGTAACCTTGGACATAGTTCTGGGGTTTTCAGTATTAGAAATAATGAGGGTAATTTTGTTTATGCGGAAACTAGAAGACTCCAGGATGGCTCTATTTTATTGGCTGAAGCTATAGGTCTCAAGATGGGCTTAGAATATTGTGTAAATAATAATATGTTGTTAGTCATCATGGAGACAAATTCCCTAATCTTGATGAATGCAATTGATGATATTTGGGAGGTTCATTGGGTTATAGACTTGGAACTACATCAAATTATTAAATTGAAGAATGCGATTCCTAATTCAGTGATGGTGGAGCATAATTTCATAGAAGAAAACAAACTTGCTGATTTTATAACTAATCATTTTTTTTTATCTTGCAGGTTTGAATCAAATTATCTAAAACTCACGACAAGAATTACCAATCGATGAAATTAGCATATTGGAGATGGAAAAATCACAAGTCCCAAATTTCGCATAAGGAAATATCATAATAAGGGATTTAGGGTTGATCCGTAACAATACAATTAATCCAAAAGAGGGTAGAATTTAAGCATGAAGGATAGATCTGACTATCAAATATAGTGTTAATCTACATCAATTGTTTTTAGATGATTTACTTACCTTGATATTTATTCTTTCACATTAGTATTAGCTTGAAAGTTAACCTATGGAGAAGACAACGTAAAGGGAGGTAAAGAATCGTATAGAAAAATGTTGTAACAAGGTGGATTAATCGAGTTTCAAGTTCATTTGATTTTGTGGGAATTGAAATGAAAAGAAAACTTACAAAAATCCAGGCATTGAGTTGAAGACATCTTCATCGGAATAAGATTTCATGGCATTTTTGAGAGGTTTAAATGTTCTTTGTGGGATCTATCCAATCTCAACTCCTTCTTACTATTTGGCTCTTCTTGTCATTGATACACCATCTTTGTTGCTTCGATGACATCGAGTTCTTCAGCTCAATGCAGATAAAGTTCTAGGGGCAGAGATAGGGCTTCGGTTCTAGATATTTTCTAATCTGGCCAACTTCTATTTAGTGGCTTGTTTTTTTTTTCTAATTTTATCTACTAATTTTTAGGGTCAAGTGTTGGGTCTAGATCAAATTTGTTGCCTTTTATTAATAAATGGGAATTTGGGCCCATATTTTAATTATTATTTTTTTCAAAAGAAGAAAAGTGGTTGATGAGTGGTAAATTTGTACTCATTTAAGGTCCATTTAGCACAATATTTAGTGTCCTTGATGCCTAATTTTGTCCTTTCCTAATAGATTAGTGATGATTTGCAGTTATGAAGGCAATTGGACAAAGCAAGAACTGATGTTTGAAACAAGGGCCAAAAATACAAAAAGAAGTGCAAAGTGAACATTGTTGATCGCCTAGCACGAAGGGCGAATCGCCTACTGAGTATTACCTTTCCCAATCTGATAGTGCAAGGCATTTTTTGCTACCAAGGAAGGTTGGCGAGCTCTAGTAGAAAAGGTGATGCGCCTAGTGAGAATGGCGGAACTGATGCACATCGCCCAAAATGATAGTGTGCAACACAAATACTTAATGCTCGAAGTCGGACTAAGATGGCATTCAGCGAGTCACCGAATGTGAAAGACTTACTCTATCGAGTTTACCAACTGAGGTTCAAACACATAAAGCCTAGAGCATCAGAAGGCGAGTTGAGGAGCAAATGGCAATTCACCGAGTGAGTTTGGTGAGCCTGACTAATGTCATCGAGTTGGTTGGGAAATGGATTTTTGGGGAAAATTTTGGGAAAGTATAAATAGCCCAAAGGATAGAATTGTAAGAGAGTTCGATTAGACAGTTGAACTATCGAGTTTGGGAGAATGTTTTGACTGAGAACACTTTACTTTTTAGAACACTTTTTCTAGTCTTCTTGGGGTTTTACAATTTGAATCTTGAATTTGATAATTTGAAGTTAAATTCAAAGTTGGTTGACTCTTAATTGCTTGATTTCAAGTGGCCCATCGTTGCTTTCATGGAAGGTATACTTTCTTTACTTTTTGTGATGAGTGGCTAAAACCCCATGATCTAGGTGTTCTCTAATGGGATTGGGTGTTAATTTAATGTAGTGAGTATTATTCAATGCTCTGTTTTGTTGTTGTTCATGCATGAATTTAGTCTAATTATCATGGGGTTAACTTAAGGTTTAAGGTTGAAAACTTAATTCCTACTTTCGATCTCCGGTAGATTCTCAAAGAGAATAATTGGAGTGGGTAATTAGTTCAATAATAGCAATTTAGGTTTGATGTCCTTGACTTGCTTTAAAGTGAGGTTATGTGTAAGATCCCATACTTTTTCTCTATTCTTGCATAATATATGTGGCATAGTATGACATGGTTATATGAGGTGTATATATCTTTGTATCATACATTGGAGTATAAGATTGCAAATGGGTGGAAATATCAAGGAGCTAAACTAAAATTTTAGGTCAAAGGGACCCCTCACACAAAGTTCAGGATTAAAGAAATGGCTCTGGTAGGAGTTTGCCCGTTTGAAAGGTTTAAATTATCCCATACCTTGGGGATAATCCTATGAGTGTCTAACATGCTAAGAATAGTGTGTTATGAGGTATTATAATATCACAAGGGTTGTATGTAAGTCATGAAAATTATTGAAACTAAGGTCGGCAAAAGTTATCCAAGTTTCTCTAATAATATTTTCTTAACTTTGGGTCAAATGTCTTGGATGATTTTTCCCAATATGTAAAAAGTTAAAAGGCCCGTGACCTATCAAATCGAATGCCTACGAGTCTAGTTTGCAATGCAAAAAACCCCGTATCCAACCAATATTGGAGTAAATATTTATGAGGGTTTTACTATGGACTGCCTTGGCAGAATCCGGGATGCGATCCGGGTCAGGTAAAAAATGTGGTATGTCATCTTACTCAACGTTTAAAGCAACAAAAACATTTCTTTTCACTCCCTAACCAAAATGAAAGCTTAAGAGAGGGTTCTAATGGAGTTCTTGCATGATGAAGGTTAGTTTTTGACGATTTCTATCATTAAAGGTTGCCCCCGTACCTAGAAACGTGATATCTACGCGTGGCAATCATTTTCCCCTTCTATTAGCTGCGTTTGGAGCTAGTTTTTTAAGATATAAATTTGTAGTTATTGGTATTTCTTCAAGGTTTACACTTGGTTTGCTAAGGTAATCATCTCAGGAATAGATGATTTTTTTATGAAGTTCTACGGACATTTTGCCAAGTTGGGGCCATATGACAAATCTGCCGATTTAAGCTCAATTATGAATTGTTTATATGTGCATAACAGTTGTGTATATATAGTGTTTGCAAAGCTTAGGACATAAGGAACAACTTTCGTGAAGAAACTATGGGCATTCGAGCGTTCATTAGAAATGTATGTTGAGGCCAAGCTCTGTCCCTCATTTTAGCACCACTCCTGGGAATTTCGTAAAACGCCGAATGTGATATTTTGCTATTTCGGTGAAAGGCATTGGGATCTCAGCTGAATTATTTTCATGATTCTATTACTTTGATATTCCACTCATTCAGGTAAATAGAGTATTCGACATCTACATGTCATTTTATTGGTTTCCTTGATTATATGTCTGCATGTATAAATTCTTAATCTTCCTTGGGTGATGTGACTTAAAATATCATGGAAGACCCTTATTATTTGTAACCAACCCTCTTTCCCTACTAAAGTTATTATGAAAAATATTTAAAGTAACTCACGATCTTCAAAATTCTCAATTATAACTTAAATGTTTAAACTATTAGAACACTTGATTTTTGAAATGCTATTTTTATAAATTATCTAGGAACCAAGTATAGGAACTAAGTAAATCACCTTAAACTTGTTATGAATATCTACAAGGTTAGGTTATCTTTATAAAATTCGAGTTAACTTTTCAAGCTTATTTGGAAGAACATATGAGGTTCCATGAGATGGTTACCTGTCATACGAAAGTTATTATGGGGTTATTAGAACAAGACTACAAATGGGTCAAGATTGACAACATGACAACTGTAACATATAGGCGTTATAAATCCATGACATGATATGCTATGCATTATACTCCGAGCTATAATCGGGAGGTATGGGGCCTATTGCCTATATTTATACATATGAGACATTGATGGCCACAGGTTGGCGGATATGATGCCGATTAGCTACCGGGAAGCACAACCATTGCTAGCATTTGGTTGGGTATGTCATACATTTGCATCTATATATATGCATTCATGACATATGATTATACGAGCATACCATGCATATTTAAATAGTAGGAGGCCAAATGTAGGCCATGGAGATTATTTGAGTTTCAGTTTCAGGTGGTATCTCTATACCCTTTTACAAAAAGTATTTATGATTCTACTTTCCGCTTTACATACCAGTACATTTTTCTTCGTACTAACGTCCCATTGCCTAGGGACGTTGATTTTTGTTTCATGCGAGCAGGTTTAGGCAGGTATTCTGATCGACCCACCCGCTAGGATTCAGGTTCAGCTGTGAGTTGGTAAGCTCCATCTTTTCATGTAGCTATCAGAGGATATGTACTTTTGTTGTACAGTTTGGGTATAGTCGGGGCCTTGTCTCGCTAGTGCTTATGTCACTAATAGAGGGTATTATGGACACAATATTCTGGGTTTTATTTTGTATGTTTCAATCTCTAGCCAACTGACTTGGCATGTATATATATGCGCGTGTAAGTTGTGGGCTCGTCGGCTAGCTAGTACATCTTCATTTTTTTGGCTTGACTACCATTGTTTGTATGGTTTATTCTCATTCAGGTCACGACCTTTAGGGTCCAGGCTTCAATTTTTAAAGGTTGTGCTGCCCATTCTTTTTGTCTCAAATTTTGGTTAGCTAGTATGTTTTAGTGGGTAACTCGATCTAACAGGGTATCGAGTGCTAGTTACGCCCCCTATTTCGGGGTGTGCCAAACTTGGTATCACAGCAGGTCATATCCCAGGGGTTCCATATGTCGTGTCTAGTAGAGTCTTGTTTATGGGTGTGTTCTACACCACACTTATAACCAAGAGGCTACATGGCATTTATGAATGGTTACATTTCATTAAACTGATAGATCGTGGTATAGTGCAAGAGTATAAGAACATTTGAAATCTAAATCGTGTTTTATGTTTCTTTTCTCATAGGCTACACTCACTCCGGATATGGCCAATCGAGAGATAGGTATGGATCCAAGGGAAGGTACTAGTTGTTCCCCACCAAGTCAAAGGGATAGATTTCCCTCAGAGGCACATAGTGAATATTTATTACCCCAGTACCGGCCTCCCCGTCACCTATTGAAGCCCGAAGAGATGTAGTACCCCCATCCTCACTAGTTCCATTGGTACCTAAGGAAGCTAGGGACATAGGACCTCCAGTACCTATTGTTCCTATGCCAGAGACTGGGAGCAGGGCATGAGGGAGGCAATTCAGTTGCTGACTAGGATGGTTTCTATTCATGAGAGAAAGCTGGAGTCAGGAGTAGATACTCGTAGAGACCGATCAGAAAGTTCGAAGGTACGAGAGTTTCTTCATTTGTACCCTCTATTATTTACGGGATCTAGTCCTATAGAGGATCCCCAGGACTTTATAGACCATATATATAGAGTATTGAGGGTGATGCATGCCTCTGTCACAGAGGCTGTAGAGTTGGCTTCTTTTCGGCTACGTGATGTAGCCATCCTTTGGTATGAGGCTGGGAGAGATCTAGAGGACCTAATTCTACGTCAGCAGAGTGGGAGGACTTCACCAATTTATCAATCTGAAGCAAGGGAACATGAGTGTGAGGGATTATAGCCACATGTTTAATTTTTTGGTGAGATATGCACCATATACTATACGTACCATAGGAGATAGAGTTCGTCATTATGTTGATGGTTCGGCAGATCATCGAATCAGAGATTGCAGGGTAGCATCCCTATCGGATGATGTAGATATTTCCCGCATACACGCTCTCGCTCACACTACAGAGGAACCTTCTCGACGGATTTGTGATACCCGCAGGGATAGGGAGCAAAGTAACAGGGCTCATACTATGGGGTCTTATAGGGAGCCACGTGGTGATTTTAGGCCCCCATTCTATCGATATCCACCTCGGCTAGCGGGTAGTGTCTCACCACAGGGGCACGGACTACAGTTTGATCGTTATAGTCAATCAGGATCGGGTCAGAGCTCTGGCCAGCCAGAGGTTCATGGACAAGATCATTCTGTATAGATAAGACATCCCACTCCTCTATGTACGCAGTGAGGTAATCTAAACACTAGGTAGTGTAGACATGGTTCAGGTGCTTGTTATCATTGTGGGCAGACTGGACATTTTATTTGTCGGTGCTCGAGGTTGAGTAGAGTTGATCTAGCTCATCCTTCAGGATCCACAACAACATCTTCACCCTCAGTCCATGCCCCACGACCAGGACCACAATCTACTCAAGGTCGTGGTGAGGGAGAGGTAGAGGAATAACAAGTTTGAGCGGTGGCCTGAACAACTTTTATGCACTCACAGGTCGAAAGGATTCAGAGGCATCCCCTGATGTTGTCACAGGTATATTAACAATATCGTCTCAAGTTGTTTACACATCGATAGAACCTGGCTCTACATTTTCATATATTGCTCCATTTATTGCTAGTAAGATTGACATGAAATCTGAGATGTTGCCACAACCAGTTGAGGCATCTACACCGGTTGGCGACTCTATTTTAGCTAGTCATGTCTATCGAGGTTGTATGGTGTTAATTAATGATCATCCAACCTCCTCTCATTTAGTTGATTTGATTATGCTAGATTTTGATGTTATCATGGGTATGGATTGGTTGGTAGCTTGCTATGCTTATATTGATTGTCATGCAAAGATAGTCAAATTTTGCTTTCCAAGTGATCCAGTCCTTGAGAGGAAGGGTAATGCAGCCACACCTAAGGGTAAGTTTATTTCATACCTTGGGGCTCAAATGTTGATTGCTAAAGGTTGCATATACCACATGGTTCATGTAAAGGATATTGATAAGGAGCCCACGACTCTTGAATCAATTCCTATCGTAAATGAATTTCCAATGGTATTCCCTAATGATCTTGTAGGACTTCCCCCAGAAAGGGAAATTGATTTTACTAAAGACTTGCTTCCTAATATGCAGCCTATATCGATTCATCCCAATAGAATGGCACCTAGAATTGAAGGAACAACTGAAGGACTTGCTCGATAAAGGTTTTATCAGTCCAAGTACTTCCCATTGGGGTGCTCCAGTGGTCTTTGTTCTAAAGAAAGATGGCTCCTTAAGGATGTGTATTTACTATAGAAAACTACATAAAGTCACTATTAAGAATAAATATCCTCTTCCAATGATTGATGACTTACTCGACCAATTACAAGGTGCCAAATACTTTTCCAAGATTGACTTATGGTCTGGTTACCATCAGTTGCGAGTCAGGGAAGTTGATATCCCAAAAGCAGCATTTAGGATGATGTATGGTCATTTTGAATTCCTTGTCATGTCTTTCGGGCTTACAAATGCCCCAGCAGCCTTTATGGATCTTTTGAATCGGGTCTTAAAACCATTCTTGGATGAATTTGTGATTGTGTTTATTGATGACATTCTTATATATTCACGGTTGAAAGCTGAGTATATAGACCATTTGTGAGCTGTATTACAGATTCTCCAAAATTGGAGGGTTTTTTTTTCTCTTATCGACCCTTGTGGGGGTCAGGGGTTGAGCAACACCCCAAGGCCTTATCATAGATAAACAAGGAAAAAATACAGGAAGGGGCATAAACCTTACCTCCATCCTATGGTGGTTCAAGATTTGGTATCCTACTAAGGTTCTTCAACTCTTCCCCATACTAGAAATGAAGCCTATCATCTAAGAACCTATGTGAGAGGACTCCTCTCGATACAGAGAATCTAGGAAAGCATAAATAAGGGAGACTCTCCTTTTACAAGAAAAAGAAAATCTCTTCATAAAAACTATAACTTAAAAAGAGATAGCCTATGTGAAGATGACTGATTTATCACCGAAAAGGACCATTTGGAGTTCAAGCTCCTTCATAGGTCCACCATGATGTTGAGCAAGTCACCCGGGTTTCTTAATTCTTTTCATTTTCTTTCTTCTGAAACTTTCCATGCCTACCTTGTCCTGTTGAAGATAAGCTGCTGCCTCTCGGGGATTTTGCTGGCTGGTGAAGTATAGTTGGGGACTGGTGACTTGATGACTGTGTTTAAAGAGTGAATCTGCCACAAAGTTGGCTTCCCTGAGTGTGTGAATGCATTTGAAATGTGAGAAATGAGTGGTAAGGGTGTGAAGTTGCTGCATTTGTGATAAGATGTTCCAAGGAGGGGCTGATTGGTTCAAAAACCAATCCGCCAGTATTTGTGAGTCAACTTCCAGTACCACTTATTGATA
Source organism: Solanum acaule (assembly GCA_036250505.1). Classification (NCBI taxonomy): domain Eukaryota; kingdom Viridiplantae; phylum Streptophyta; class Magnoliopsida; order Solanales; family Solanaceae; genus Solanum; species Solanum acaule. Next base: position 27,021 of record JAJOOR010013341.1, on the reverse strand, counting down.
ATTCAACTGAACACACCATGATAAGCCAAATACATCTGCCTCCACTTCGGCTTGATTGTTGGTGCCATGCCCCAAAGGAACAAAATAAGCAAATATTAAGTCTCTATTGGAGTTTCTGAGAATACCCCCTGCTCCTATGCTGCCCGGATTGTCCAATGCACTTCCATCTGTGTTGAGTTTAAACCACTCATCTGGTGGTTTCATCCATTGGACAAGAGTGACCTTGGTTTCATGAAAGCATTTCTCAATAAGGATCACAATTTCCATCCAGCTTGATGGCCAAGTGATGTAAGGAAATACAGTATGTAGTAACTTGAAAGTATCCTTAAACACCAAGAACTTGACCCTTGCAATGTTAGATTGCTTGCCCCCATATTTTATTGCACACCCATTCTTCCACAAGTTCCAACAAATAAAGATTGGAGTGGATTGAAGAATAAGTTTATGGGCCTCATTTTTGTAGTTGTTTTCCCACCATCTCATAATCATATATCTAAGAGGAATATAATCAGTTTAGATGCCCAGGGAGTCAGCAAAGAATTTCCAAACCTTTTTGGCAAATATTCCAGCATTAAAAATGTGATCAATGGTATCCACTCCTGCTGGATGACGGCATAAATAGTCTGTAGGTTCTATGCCAAAACTGGAGAGTTTCTCATTTGTAGGAAGCCTGCCTTTTAATGCTCTCCATAATAGAAAAGAGCACTTGAAAGGAATATTTCTATAACAAGTGTGAGTGTTAATTTTGGTTTTGGTTCTTTGTTCTCTGATGGAGTTCCGGCAGAAGTACAGGTGAACACACCATTACAGTCGAGGTTCCACACTGGCTGATTTGGAATACCTTGTTGAAGCTGAAGCTGAATAGCAAGGATGTTGTGCACCTGAGTTGGAGGAGCTAGCTGAATGATCTTGTTTATATTCCATTGTCTCTCTTCAATAAATTCTGAGACAGTGTCATTGTTGAATCTGCTGCTGTCTTTAGTGAACTGAGCCAATGGGCCAACCCCTAACCAATTATCCCACCAGAATGAGCATGAACCAGACCTGATTTTCCATTGTATGTGAGTCTCCACCTTGTGTTTATTCCTTGTCATAAGCCTCCAAGCATGGGAGTCTTGACAACCCTTTTTTTTGCTTAGAGGGTTAGATCTTTGACAATATTTAGCCTTTAGGAAATCGCCCCATAAAGTTTGCTTGGATCTAAAAATCCACCATTATTTATAATTGAAAGATTGACAAACATCACTCATGAGTCTAACCCCAATGCCCCCTTCATCATAAGGAAAACTTAGGTTCTTCCAAGAAGACCAGTGATAGTTTTTCTTATCATTTCTCCAACCCCATTAGAAATCAGCCATGATACCCTGAATTTGCTTAATAGTGGTCGAGGGAGGGGAAATAGCTGATAGTAGATGTATAGGAAGTGACTGGAGGACATGCTTGATCAGAGTAGCTTTACCCCCATAACTCAACATTTTTGACTCCCAGCCTGTGATTCTGTTAACCACTTTGTTGACCATTTCTGAGAAGTAGATAATTCTAGGTCTACCAATAAAGAGAGGGCATCCAAGATAAGTGATTGAAGCTTCTTTCTGGTGAAAGCCATTATATTTCTTGATTCTGTCAGAAGTAGTCCTGAAGGCACTGGATGGAATCAAAAAGTGACTTTTGGCTTTATTAATGAGTTGTCCTGAAGTCTGCTCATAAATAGCCAAAGTCTTCATAATCAACATGAGTGAATGCTTCCTTCCTGAGGTGAAAATGATGATATCATCTGCAAAGCTCAGGTGATTAATTTGGGCCCCCCTCATTTCCATATAGAAACCATGGTATAGATGGTCTTGGTGGAGTCTGTTCAAAGATCTGGAGAGCACCTCAGCACCTAAATAAATAGGGCTGGGGAGAGGGGGTCACCTTGCTTCACACCTCTTGTTTAGTGAAAGAATCCATATCTCTTGCCATTGATAATAATGGAGTACCAATTATTAGACATGATCATCCAAGTCATATCAATGAAAACTTCATCAGATCCCATTTTCCTAAGAACCAAGCAAATGTATGACCAAGAGACCCTGTCATAGGCCTTAGCCATGTCTAATTTGATCACTACATTGCTACCAATGGTGGGCTTTTTAATCTGATGAATGATTTCTTGAGCAAGCACAATATTCTCAGAAATGCTTCTACCCTTGACAAATACTGATTGGTTGGTGGAGATTAAGGAAGGTAAAATAGGGGCCAACCTGAGACATAGTAGCTTGGAGATGATTTTGTTAGTAAAATTGCTCAAACTTATGGGTCTGAACTCAGAAAGTTTATTGGGATTATTCACTTTGGGGAGTAAAATCAAACAAGCATGAGAGAAATACTTGGGGAGCCTCTGACCACTGAAAAAAGCATGAATGACAGCCAGTAAATCATGTTTAATAATACCCCAACTCTTTTGAAAGAAATAACCATTCATTCCATCACGACCTGCTGCAGAGTTAGGATTCATAGAAAAAACCACCTCTTTCAGTTCCTCAATAGTTGGAAGTGAACTCAGTTTGTTGTTTTGATCTTGAGTAACCAGCCTTGGGATACAGTTCATAGGAGTCTTATCAATAAACTTCTCTTCTCCAGTGAAAATATTCTGAAAATGCTCACAGGAAGATTCTGCTATATGTTCATCCCCCTGTAACCATTCATCATTGTCATCAAGGATTTTGTGGATAAACAACTTCCTTCTCCTTCCTCTAATCAAGGCATGAAATTTTTTTGAGTTGCCATCTCCCTCCTTGAACCAGTGAAGCTGTGATTTTTGTCTGAGAATAGAGTATTCAATTTTCATGAATCTGATATAATCATCATTAATTGCATGAAGTGCAGCTCTATTTTCATCAGTATTGTCTTGAATAAAGCTTTCTTCTGCAATTTTCACCTTCTCCTCATAATCTTTGACTTTGGCATAGCTGTCTCCAAATTGCATTTTAGACCAAGAACTGAGTGTAGCAGCAACCCTCTTCATTTTCTGATAGAAAATCCACATAGGGTCCCCTTCCATATGTCTGTCCCAACAATCAGTCACAGTGTCTAGAAAAGTAGGTTCATCTGCCCAGCAGTTAAGAAATCTGAAATATTTGATGTAGTTTACCTGCCTGACATTCATCTCCATGAGAATTGGGTAGTGGTCTGACCCCACAGAAGGAAGGTGAGTGATGCTAGTGTGTGGCATGTCCTGCAGCCACTTGTAATTAGCCATAGCTCTATCCAACCGTTTCCAAATTCTAAAGTTGATACCCCTTAGGTTAGACCAGGTAAATTTAGGTCCATTGAACCCCAAGTCCATTAGTCCACAAGCTTCAATAACACTAATAAATTCAAGGCTCTTTCTCATGTTGTAAGGGATCCTTCCAAGTTTTTCCTCATTGTTGGTAATGACATTGAAATCACCCACAGCACACTAAGGAACATCATTTCTAGTATCAGCATAGTGAAGCATTCTTTCCCATAATGATCTTCTGAGGTAGTCTTTGCACTTAGCATAAACAAAAGTCTTGATGTAAGTACCAGGTGCTTCCACATGGTTGATTTCACAGGTGATTTGTTGTTCATCTGCTTCCAAAACTTTGCAGGAAACCTCAGTTGTCCAAAACAACCAAATCTTTCCATTGTTGTTGCTAGTAACATGATCCATGGCAAGCATACTTTTAAACATACTCATTTGAGTATTGTCTGAAAAAGGCTCTAAGATGGCAATCTTGGACAGGTGATAAATATTTTTGAGATTTTTGAATCTTTCTATGACACCTTGGGTGTTGATACCTCTAGCATTCCATATGATTGTGTTAATCATTGAAATGATCTGGAGATGAATAATCTTGTGTTTGGTCTGCCTGCTGTGACTGAGGCAATGAGGAGAGCCTTCTTGGGGGGAAATCTCTCCAAATGTATGCCTCTAGGGGAGATACCTTGCTTGGTAGTAACCTGTTGAAGCTCATTGTCCAGATCAATATCATTGCTAGGACTGAAAGGTTTGATCAAGAGCTCACTAGTTTCATTATCCTCATCCTGAATATTAAGTGGCTGGTTGTCAACATCTATTTCATCTTCTGAATTCTCAACATCATACTCATCAATCTGTTGACCTCTTACTATTTTTTGCAGATTTGTCTGATCAGGGGGCTTGCCGGGGGAAGTAGTATTAAACTGAGCTTTAAGAGGGATCACATCCAGACCTTGTTGCTGATCCACCATAATAAATTTTTTTACATGAACTTAAATCCTCTGCCTGATGATTGGGATCAGTTTCAGTTTGAGCCTGTTCATGTTGTTGTTTTCCTGCCAGCTTCTTCTTGTTGGCCTCTCTCTTTTTCTTGCTTGGTTTGTTTTTGCTTTTGGGGGTGGTCATATGTTTGCTAGTGCTGGCTTGTCACCCATGTCCTTGGCCATTGAGCCTTTTTGAATGTTGTCATTCCCATTTCTCTCATTAACCTGTTGATTTCCATCCTTAGTGTGATCCTATTTTTGTTGTTGTGTTGTTGTACCTTAGTTAATGATTTTTTTTTTGATCAGCAGAACTTTTAGTGGTAGCAGGGGTTTGAAGGTCACTCTTATGGTCAATCAATGGGTTCTCATGCATAACATGAGACAATTCCTTCCCCTTAGGTTCCCATTCCTACATGTTAGTATGTTTCTCCTTCACAACCATCCACCCTCCATTAACTTCCCCAGCCATAAAAAATGGGATTTCTGGGGAAGGGGTCTCATTGTCAACACAATGATCATCAACAACAATTACAGGGTTGGGGGTGGTGGGATCTGAGCATCAAATTCCACTTGCTTAGCACCAAAAGGTTTGAGCATCTTACCTGATTCCTGCATTTGCTGATGTGCATGGTTTGCTTTGGTCTGTTGTACCTGTTCCTGTGAGTATATTGTCTTACCTTGGTCATGGTTTTGGGTGTGATTCTTATTCTTCCTCCTAGTCTGAGTTTACCATTGTTCTTCCTTATGAGTGTTGTTGTTATCAGTTGCTTCCCCTCTTTTTGTTTGCTTATTTGACTGCATTTGTTCATTCTCCTCATGTTGTTGCTGGTTGTTTTTTGTCCCTTGGTTGTTTTGCTTGTCTTCACTTTTCTTATTGTTTTCCATTTCCTTTCTTTTCTTAATTTCCTCTTCCCTTATTTTCAAAGAACAAGTACCTGCAATGTGTCCTTGATGTTTGTAGTATAAACAATAAGGAGGAGTTTCCTCATACTCTACTACCTGCCACTTGCCTTTAGATGGATCCTTCTCCGAAAAACCAAGCCATAAATGTTGAGGTCTTTCCTTTGTAAGATCTATTTGGACTCTGACTTTTGCCACACTTCCTCTTGTTTTTTGCAGGAAAGCAGAATCCAGATATAATGCTTTACCAATGGGGGCCAAGAGAGCAGTTAAACAATCCATGTAATAGCTATGCCAAGGAAGTTCTGGCAGTGTAACCCAAATGGGAACAACTGGAGTTTCTTCCTCAGGCTTGAAGGTTGGAGTCCATACCTGCAATCTCATTAAGTGCACTGCAATAAACATTCTTTGTTTTGTCCATACTGTGATGTGATCAGCTTCATTGTCAAGATCAATAAAAATGTGTCTTGAGTTAAAATGTGCAATTTTAACTCCACCAGTTAGCTGTGTTTGAGCAATGAAACTTTTTCTTATCACCTCCATTTTGGGCATTGAATTGATGAATTTTTCAACAAGAGTATATTTGCATCTTTCTGCCATTTTGAGCATAAAATCTTCTTCATGGAAAGTAATGGAGGGATATCCTTGTCTAGTGGCCATGATAGGGGGGCTGATGATAACATGGTTGGTATTTTTAGCTTGGTTTGCTCTAAGTCTAGTAGCAAGGGACTGCACAACAATGGGTGGGGAAGGTTCTGGGATTTGAGAGTTTGTATTCTTATTGCTTGAGTTGTTGAAAGGTGGTCTGTTTTGATTCCTTTTGGGACTACCTTGGTTGGTTTTAGGATGGTTGGATCTATAGGTATCAAAATTGGATGAGACTTTGATGGGAGGAGGAATTCTAGGATCCATTGTGGTGTTTCCTTTGTTACTGTTCACCACATTTTGCCTATTTCCTTTCTCATGCTTATTTATTTTTTCAGAATTCAACAAATTGCGAGACTTATTGTGATCATGTTGATTGTGAGCATTAGGAGCTAACTTACCTGTTATGTTGTTATTGGCCTTTTGTGTGTGATCTTTATCATGTTCTGAGTCTCCTGAAGTCCCATTCGAGCTGCTCCTGTTCTTAGTGTGATTGGGGTCTTTGGTTTGTTCCAAGTTGTTACTTCTTTGCTCTCCATCAGCACCCTTATGCATTTGATCGTGATCACCACAATTGCCCTTTCCTGCAATTTGGTTCATACTCCTTTCTTTGCCCAGGTGACTTTCAACAAACACCTTGCTAATTGTTACGCTCTTGCCAGCAGTCTTAGTAGGGGGAATTGATCGATTCATGCTTGAACTTTCCTGGGATGAAGTTGTGGTGATCATGCCACCTTCCTGCATAGGAGTACTTGTATTTGCAGTCATCAGCTTGTTCAATTGACTTCCGGTGACTTGGTCAGAATCTTTGCTGGAATTATTTCCTTAATTAACATAGTTGATATTGATATGGTTATATGCTAAATTCTCTAAATGTGATTTTTGGCTTACTTCAGTAGCTTTTCTTGGTCATGTTATTACAAGTGAGAGTATTAAGGTTGCTGGACAAAAGATTTAAGCAGTGATGACTTGGCTGAGTCCCTTGAATCCAATGGAGGTTCGTAGATTTTTAGGCTTGGCAGGGTATTACCGAAGGTTTGTGGAGGGATTCTCTTCTATCTCTACACCACTAACAAAATTGACACATAAGGCAACTAAGTTTCAGTGGACCGAGGCATGCGAACAGAGCTTTCAGGAATTAAAAAAAAGGCTTACTACAACACCTATGCTAACTCTTCTAGATTGCAATAAGGGTTATGTTATTTATTGTGATGCCTCAAGAATTGGCCTAGGTTGTGTTCTTATGCAAAATGGAAAGGTTATTGCATATGCCTCTAGAAAATTGCGGAAGCATGAGAAGAATTATCCTACACACGATCTTTAGTTTCATGCAGTTGTCTTTGCCCTAAAAATTTGTCGGCTCTATCTATACGGGGTTCATATAGATGTTCTTACCGATCACCAAAGCCTTCAGTATTTACTTAAGCAGAGAGAGTTGAACCTACGACAAAGGAGATGGCTAGAATTATTAAAGGACTATGATGTTGACATTTTATATCATCCCAGCAAAGCTAATGTTATTGTTGATGCGCTCAACTAGAAGTTAAGTCCATGGGTAGTCTAAGTCATGTTGAAGCTGATAAGGCTGGAATTAAAAATGACCTATGCCAACTAGATAATTTGCATGTACGCTTGGTAAATGTAAGAGGCTTAGGTCTTGTCGTTGAGAATATGGCCGAATCTTCCTTTGTGACTGAAGTGAAAAGGAAGAAACATGAAGATCATGAGCTTAGGAAATTGAGGGAAAGGATTCCACAGCAACAACAACCTTTATTTGAGCTAACTGGAGATGGAGTCCTTAGATACAAGGGTCGCTTATTTGTACCGGCAGTTGGAGAGCTCCATACAAATATTCTTTCAGAGGCCCATTATTCTAGATATGCAGCTCACCTTCGACAGATCTATTGGTGGAAGGGCATGAAAAAAGATATTACGGAGATGGTAGCTGAATGTCCCAACTGTTAACAAGTTAAAGCAGAGCATCAGAGGCCTAGAAGCCTAACCCAGTATATTAAACCTCCGTTATGGAAATGAGATATGATAAACATGGACTTCATCACTGGTTTGCCTCACACTCTACGAAGGTATGATTCTAGTTGGATAATTATCGATAGGCTGACAAAATCTGCTCATTTCTTGCCAATAAGGATGACATATTCAATTGAAGATTATGCTAGGCTTTACATTCAGGAGCTTGTTCGCCTCCACGGAGTTCCATTATCTATTATCTCAGATTAAGAAGCTCAATTTGCTGCACATTTTTGGAGATCGTTTCAGAAGGTTCTAGGCACTCCGGTAAATCTAAGCACTGCTTTTCATCCACAAATTGATGGACAGGCAGAACGTACTGTTCAGACGGTTGAGGCTATGGTATGTGCTTGTGTCCTGGATTTTAAAGGAAGTTGGGATCAACATCTACCTCTTATCGAGTTCGCTTATAATAACAACTTTCAAGCTAGTATTCAGATGGCCCCTTACGAAGCATTATACGGGCGGAAGTGTAAGTCCCCGATCGGTTGGTTTGAGCTCGGGGAAGCAGATTTGCTAGGTGCCAATCTAGTCCAGCAAGTGATTGAAAATGTTAAGCTTATTAGAGATTGGCTTCATACAGCGCAGCTTCGGCAGAAGTCTTATGCAGATGTTCGACGATGAAACTTAGAGTTTGATGTAGAAGATTGGGTTTTCCTGAAAGTATCTCCTATGAAGGGCATCATGCGATTCGGAAAGAAAGGGAAGCTCAGTTCTAGGTACGTTGGACCACATAAGATTATTCGGAAGATTGGTATGGTAACATACGAGCTTGATTTGCCTTCAGAATTGGAAGCAGTCCATCATGTATTTCATGGTTCTATGTTGCGAAAGTGCATTGGAGATCCTTGGCGTATTATGCCCATTGAAAATATTTGTAACTCTGAAGATTTATCTTATGCAGAGGTACTAATAGCGATTTTAGATCGACAAGTAAGAAAGCTTCGAACTAAAGATGTATCTTCTATGAAAGTGTTATGGAGAAAAAACAACGTTGAGGAAATGACTTGGGAAGCGGAAGAGGAAATGAGATAGGAGTACCCCCAATTGTTTACGACTTAAGGTGAGTCACTTTTTGATAATTGGCAATTATTTCTTCACAACGACTTAATTAGATTTTAAGTAGCTTGAATGTGTAATTTATATGTCTTCTTATGAGATAGCTATACAAAGCTTAGTAGTTAAAAATTTTAGAATTTGAGTTTAGGTTTGCGAATGTAACAATATAGACTTGCAAATAAAGTCCTTCGGAAAAAATACTCAACCAAGGAATTATCTAGATCCATTCGCGAGCGAATATTCATAAGGGGGGGGGGGGGGAGAATGTAAGATCCCATACTTTTTCTCTATTCTTGCATAATATATGTGGCGTAGTAGGACATGGTTATATGAGGTGTATATGACTTGGTATCATACATTGGAGATTAAGATTGCAATTGGGTGGCAATACGAAGGAACTAAACTAAAATTTTAGGTCAAAGGGCCCCTCAAACAAAGTTCAAGATTGCAGAAATGGCTTAGGTAGGAGTTCGCCCGTTTGAAAGGTTTAAATTATCCCATACCTTGGGGATAATCCTATAAGTGTCTAACATGCTAATAATAGTGTTTTATGAGGTCTTATATTAGCTCAAGGTTCGTATGTTAAGTTTTGAAGAAAAATATATTAGATAAACTAAGGTCGGCAAAAGTTATCGAAGTCTCTCTAATAATATTTTCTCAACTTCGAGTCAAATGTCTTGGATGTTTTCTCCAAATACATAAAGAGTTAGAAGGCCCATTACCTATCAAATCTAAGGCCTACGAGTCTAGTTTACAATGCACAAAACCCAGTATCCAATCGACATCGGAGTAAAAAGTTATGTGGGTTTACTACGGACTGCTTGGGCAGAATCCGAGTTGCGATCTGGGTCAGATAAAAAATATGGTATGTCGGCTTACTCGATGTTTTAAGCAACAAAAACATTTATTTTCACTCTCTAACCATAAAGAAAGCTTAAGAGAGGATTCTAATGGAGTTCTTGCATGATGAATTTTTATTTTTGATGATTTCTACCATTAAAGGTTGCCCCTGTACCTAGAAACGTGATATCTACCCGTGACAATCGTTTTCCCCTTTTATTAGATGAATTTGGAGCTAGTTTTTGAAGATATAAATTTGTAGTTATTGGTTTTTCTTCAAGGTTTACACTTGGTATGCTAAGGTAATCTTCTCGGGACTCTTTTATGATTGTTTTTATGAAGTTCTACAGACGTTTCATCAAGTTGGGGTCATATGGAAAAGCTGCCGATTTAAGCTCAATTATTAATTATTTATAGGTGCATACCAGCTGTGTATATATAGTGTTTGTGAATCTTAGGACATAAGGAACAACTTTATGAAGAAACTACGGGTATTCGAGCATTCATTGGAAAAGTATGTTAAGGCTAACCTCTGTCCCTCATTTTAGCCCCACTCCTGTGAAATTCCTAAAACGCTGAATGTGATATATTGCTATTCTCTTGCTAGAAAGATCTTCGGTATAAAGGCATTGGGATCTCAGCTGAATTATTTTCATGATTCTATTACTTTGATATTCCACTTGTTTGGATAATTAGAGTATTCGATATCTACATGTCATTTTATCGGTTTCCTTGATTATATGTCCGCATGTATAAATTCTTAATCTTCTTTGGGTGATGTGACTTAAAATATCACAGAACACCCTTATATTCGTAACCAGCCCTCTTTCCCTACTAAAGTTATTATGAAAAATCTTTAATGTAACTCACGATCGTCAAAACTCTCAAATATAATTTAAATGTTTAAACTATTAGAACACTTGATTTTTGAAATACTATTTTTATAAATTATCTAGGAACCAAGTATAGGAACTACGTAAATCACCTTAATCTTGTTATGAATATCTGCAAGGTTAGGTTATCTTTCTAAAATTTTAGTTAACTTTTCAACCTTATTTGGAAGAACATATGAGGTTCCATGAGATTATTACCTGTCATAAGAAAGTTATTATAGGGTTATGAGAACAAGACAACAAATGGGTCAAGATTGGCAACATGAAAATGCTAACATATAGGTGTTATAAATCCATGACATGACATGCTATGTATTCTACTCCCGAGATATAATCGGGTGGTATGGGTCCTATTGCCTATATTTATACTTATGAGACACCGATGGCCACAGGTTGGCAGATATGATGCCGGTTAGCTATTGGGAAGCACCACCATTGCTAGCATTTGGTTGGGTATATCATGCATTTGCATCTATATATATGTATTCACGACATACAATTATACGAGCATACCATGCATATTTATTTGAGTTTCAGTTTCAAGTGGTATCTCTATTACCCTTTTACAATAACTATTTATGATTCTACTTTCCGCTTTACATACCAGTATATTTTTATTCGTACTGGTGTCCCATTGCCTGGGGACGCTGCTTTTTGTTTTATGTGAGCAGGTTCAGGTAGGTATTCTGGTCGACCCACCCGCAAGGATTCAGGTTTAGCTGTGAGTTGGTAAGCTCCATCTTTTCATGTAGCTATCAGAGGATGTGTACTTTTGTTGTACAGTTTGGGTATAGTCGGGGCCTTGTCTCGCTAGTGCTTATGTCACTAATAGAGGGTATTATGGACACAATATTCTAGGTTTTATTTTGTATGTTTCAATCTCCCGCCAAATGACTTGGCATGTATATATATATATGTGTGTGTGTAAGTAGGTATATCTTTAGTTGTGGCCTCGTCGGCTAGCTAGTACATCTTTATTTTTTTGGCTTGACAACCATTGTTTGTATGGTTTATTCTCATTCAGGCCATGACCTTCAGGATCCAGGCTTCACTTTTTAGAGGTTGTACTGCCCAATCTTTTTGTCGCACAGTTTGGTTAGCTAGTATGTTTTAGTGGGTAACTCGATCTAATAGGGTATCGAGTTCTAGTTACGCACCCTATTTCGGGGTGTGACATTATGGGTTGGATCTGTTTTCTTTATTCTTGATAGAGAGAATAGAGTAAGGTAATGAGTTGCTTTGAATTTTTATTAGATTAGACCGAAAAGAGATTGTAGGCATAAATGCTTTGAGATCGAAAGATGATTGGCGTCATTGAAGATGACTTAGCCTATTCATGTATATACATCACTATAGAGCAGAAAAATTACTCCTAGATGACATTGATATTCAATCCCCCGCCCCCCTAGATTGCTTGTTAATTCTTGATTTCATTCGAATTTTAGTTTAATTGCGATAATTAGCAACAAAAGATTTATATTAAGTGGGTGGTACCATCCACCTAATTGTTCTTACTATTCTAAATGATCTAATTTAAAATCCAAATGTCTTGATAGAGAATTCTCCATGATGTACCATTCCATGTGGGATTCGCCCTAGACTCTTCGTTGGATTTTTTACTAACTACAATCACTCAATCTTTTAATTTGTTTTCGAGGGTGATTTGAGTGTTATCAAAAATGGTGCCGCTACCGGGGGCTGGTTGTTGAGAATTCTAATTGAGAATTTGGTTTATGGGTGACTTAAATGACATGCTCATTAATATCTTCAAAGTGCATGAGCAATCCGAATACATCATAAAATCAGGAGGTCGGTGTTTCACATGACTGATCTATTATCTAATTGCTCCAGATGAAAGGAATTTTTGGGGGTCCAGCTCATGAGGATCCGCATGAACACCTTAATAAATTCAAGGAGATGTGTGGACCATTTGAGTTCAAGAATATATCCCAAGAATCCATAAGGTTGAGACTATTTGCATTCTTTATAATGGGAGAGGCTACAAGATGGTTACAAGAGTTTCCAAATGATTCTACTACTTTGTGGGATGATCTACCTGAGGTGTTCTTGGAATGATTTTTTCCACCCTCGAAGATGGTTAAGCTTTGTCTCCAAATCCAAAATTTCAAAAGTCTTGGAGGTGAGTCCTTGCATGAAACATGGTTGAGGTTCAAGAAGTTACTCTTGCAAAGAACGCATGGTGTTCCGGACAATTTGTTGCGGCAATACTTTTATTGGAGCCTTGATTCGATCAATAAAAGTGTGGCTGATCAATTATTCCTTGGTGGATTGATGAGCCAATTGTATGAGGTAGTTGCATTGTTATTGGATGATATGACAAAGGTCAATCAAGCATGACACACTATGGAGGACCAATCACCCCTTCTACAAGTGCGCTTCAACAAAGAACAAATTGAAATGGGCCACCAAAGAGATGAAAACATGAACAAAATGATAATCCGAATCGATTTGTTGTCCAAACATATCATGGGAGGTGGAACAAAGTGAGTGAATGCAGTTGGAACTGATAGTGGCCAATGCTTGGATGATGCCAACTTTGAGGCATTATACAATGAAGAGGTTTAATACTTAGAAAATAAAATGGGGGGTTCTCACAAAATTATCAGCGTCAAGGTGAGAACCAAGGTTGGAATAAGGATAGAGATAGTGGTTCGAAATATTGGAGGGGTAGAAATTGGAGAGATAGGGAGGTGGACAAAAATAGATACGTTCCTTCACATGATCATCCACTCCCAAAAGATCCAGTTGTTCTAGAAGCAAGCCGGACAGAAGACATGCTTGTAAGGATATATAACAATATTGAAGGATCGGATAAGGTGTTAAAGGATTTGAAAAATGACTTATTCGTTTTAACCCAAACGGTGACTTTAAATTTAGTTTTGATCAAGCAGCTGGAGGTCGAACGGTGTCAAACTGCAACTCATCTAAATCCAAGGCAAAAGGGAACTTTTTCTTGTGATACCATCTCGAACCCCAAGAATCAATGTTGAGTTTGAGGACTATATCGTGCAACAACGTTAAATAAGGCGCTTCTTGGGAGGAAATCCAAGTCATTACTTTTGTTTTTATTGCTTTTGAATAACGTGCGTTGTAAGTGCTTATGGAGAAGAGGTTGAAAGATAGATAAGGGAAATTTGGGCAAAGCCAGAACCAAGACGGTGATGCGCCAAAAGAATTAACTGGAATTATTCTTGTCCGCTATTTGAGCTGAAATTTGTGAAAAAGTGCACTATCATTATTGGCGACTAGAGCTCCAAATGGCGATTCGCCGAAGTGCATTAAGTGGACTCCATCGGGTCCTCCGAATTAACCTTCAGGTGAACTAATAGTCCAGGCATGTTCGGGAAGTTTAAGCTCCAGATGGAGATACACCTAACGCGTTGGGCGACGTTAGTGAGTGCGCCAAACGGCTTACAATAAAAAGGCCCAGGTAGTTTCAATTTCAAAAATCAAACCCTTAGAAATTTTGGAGCCTTTTCGATTTTCCTCTCTTACATTGTGCATTTTTAGTGATTGTGTACCTTATGTGAGTGTATTGAAAGTGCTAGGAGTGCATTTCATGTGAGTTCAGAGTCAAACCAACCTTGATTCCTCAATTTCTTGCTTATTTTTTGGAATTAAGGTTGGTGTTTCGACTTCTTGTGGATAATTTTGAGTTTAGATTGCATATAGGATATGGGCTTAATCCCTTTAAGTGAGATTAAGTGCTTAATTTTATTGGGTAGCATCATATTGTTGATTTTGAACAGTATCCATGTGATGTAGAATGTGAATGCATGTATAAACTATGAATCGTGCTTGTGTAGGTTAGAATGTTGAATTGAGCTGATATACTTGTTGGGTCTGTTCTTAATTAAATTTGAGTGAAGTCTAAGTAGCTCGGTGTTTACCTATTGCATGATTTTTCCCAATAATAGACATGGTGACCACTTTCTGATGGGCAAATAATCAATTAGTGCACCACTTAGTGATAAATGGGGGAAATCTAAGCACCTATGGGTGGGAAAGCATATAGGTGGATTGTAATTGTTGGGGGAAACTCGTATTTGTTTGCATGTTAGATTTGGTTGTGAAAATTAGGAACTAGGCTGAAACTTCATGTTCGGCAAGCTTTTCTTAGCCCTCCAAAGAAGTTAGGTGAATCGTAAAGTAAGACCCATCGCCCCTTCTTTAGCTTGTGAATGGCCTTGGGTACTGTTCCATCTGACGGGCTTGTCTTGGTACCTCCAAACCCATTAGGTGTATCCCCGAGTGGGAGAGGACATCACCCTTAATGTATGCGTCTTCCCTTTTACACTGTCAATTTTGGTGGAATGTCTTCACTCACCCAAACCAGCTCAGCGAATCACCAAGTTGGCATTAACTCTGCCTCGTGTGCCTTAGCCCTGAGTATTTTTCTACTATTCATTCCGGCAAGCTCACCAGAGTTTGGTGATCCTGTTGGGATATTCATTCCTATTAGGAGAGCCTCAACACTATTTCTAAAACTTAATTCAAAGTGCTTTTGATTTTGACTAACATTTACAAATATAATGCTTTAATGTGTACCTTGCAAATAATGGCGAGAATAAAGGATAAGAATGTGGTCTACTCCGATAGTGAGTCAGACATGAATTCTTCTCCTCCTCCTCCTCCTTCTCTCAAGACACACCAGGGCCTCTCCATTAGTGAACCATCTGAAGCTCTAGATCACCGAGAAATCTCCACACCACAACCATCTACCCAAGATAGGGTACAACCTAGGGTGGTGAATAAGAGGATGGAAATTAGATCCAAGTTCGTTCATCTGTAACGACCCTAAAAATGAACTAGTGAAACTAAAGCCTAATGTGTGTTTGTTTGTGTTCGTCTTGGGTTTTGATGGTGTTTTCTGTTGTCCCAAGCCATGGTTGAGGTTTTTAGGGGTTAGACGTCAAGGTATGACTCCCCAAGGACCACCCTAAGGGTCCTTGAGGAGGACCCTAAGTCTAGACCCCAAGACCCCAAGGAAAACCACCAAACTACCAAAAACAGTGTGAATTACGGATGCAATCCACGACCAATAGATTGAACTATGGCCCATGGTTTTTCTCCGTAGATCAGGGCCCCAAATGAGCAGCCTCTGATACAAACCACGAATGCACATCACGAGGCATCAACCCATCCACAGTTCGTGGATGTGGAGCCGTCGTTTGGCACCTGCAATCTGGTTTAGATACGGCCGAGGTGGGGGTGAATTGGTAAATTTACCCCAAGTCTTTTAAATTGCATGGATTATTATTTTAGGTGTTTTAACATATTTTCAGAGTATTAAAACATTAAAACACCCATTTATATTTCATCACTCAAATAAAACCCTTCCCTCCTAAAATGTTCTCTATAGAACTCCATTGAAGGTCAAGGTCAACTTCAAGCTAGGGTTGGGGATTTCAAAGTGTTTCTACTCCAATTTCGTGGGATTCTTCAAGTATAAGGTATGGTGATCCTTTATCTAGGGTTAGTTTTCACCCTGATTCAATCTCAAAGATGTTTTCAAGGCTTTCAAGTTTCACCAAAAACCTAGATTTCACTCAAATTCATGGGTTCTTGTATCAAATGATTTCAAATGATAAAGTATGATTCGATTGATGTTTAATTGATGATTTTACGATGAAAAACTCTATGAACCCATGATTTCTCTAAATTCCTAAATTTGGCTTATGAAGTGGGTTTAATGATTATGAATGAATGTTGATGGAACTATGCTTAGATTGAGTTGTATTATTGACTTCTATTATTATATATGCCTATCCATGGTGAACTGTTGGAGAATTGAGTAATGGTGATTATGGCTTTAAAGAAGGGTAAGTTGTGACCTAATTCTCATGTGGTAGAATTACTCTTGAATTGTTGACCCACTTGAAAGGTGGAGGTGTTTACATTACATTGTATCCACTTGAAAGGTGGAGGTGTTTACTTACATATACATTGTGATCATGGCCTTGAAGTCATTATATGAGGAATTGAAGTATTGTCATGAGGTTGTGTATATGATTGTATAATGTGAAGGACTTACATGTGATTCAATGATAGAATGATGAACATGTATTCAATGTATTTGTGTTAGTATTGAAAGGTTATTTCTCAATTTGACACTCATGAGTGATAATGATGAATATGAATCGATAGGCTATGGCATTCCTTTCAAATATGAGTGATGAATGTGTCTTGACTTGATGGCTATGAATTGATAGACTTTATTCATTCTTTTCATAAATGATCTAATGTAATGAAGACTCTAGAATTGATAGGATAGTGGCATTCCTTTCTTAATGAGTCAATGTACCATGAATCAATAGGCTAGTGGCATTCCTTTCATGAGTATAAGAATGTAATGAGGGACCATGAATCGATAGGCTTATAACATTCCTTTCATATGGACCCTAGAGCTATCCTTGAATGTACCATGGATCGATAGGCTTATAGCATTCCTTCCCTGGTAATGATGTATCATGGGTTGATAGGCCTATGTCATTCCTTCCTAATACACTAATGTAATGTGAATAAAATAATCTATGGGAATGTAGGCTAAGCACCGAGTGGATATGGTTAGATGGAAACTCTCCCAATGTTAGGCTAGAGTTCCAATGAACATCTTCCTATCCCATAACTATGTTCCCACATAGGATATTAGCTAGAGGATCATCCAAGCTAAGGATTCATCCGAGCTAATGTTATCGTTCTACCTTAGGCAAGTGGAACACCTCTTTACGGTGTGGGACTATATGATACTGGATTCCATGTCTAGCTTACATGGTCTATGTCGGTTAAACGCTTATTCCCATCATGTGAGATGTGCACTCTAGTTACTTGATAGGTACTACAAAGTGTAGGTAGTAGTATGGGATGCTATCTATACATTGCACGAGTAGGCTTTGAAGGTGCTATAGTGAGTTCTCTAAGTCCTAATGACTAAATGTGTGAAAGTCCTCTAAATGCATGAAGGTGTCCTAAATGAATCTAATGAAGATTGTTGACTTATTGTCTAAATAAAATGATGAGTGTGTAGCTTATATTGATGAAATGAGTTACTTAGCATGTTGTGTTGAATTGTAAAGGTTCTTATATATTGTAGCCTTGAGGAACACCTAGGTGTGTATGAAGAGGTAGTATGGGCTGCCACTTCATGTCTTACTTAGGTGTATCTTAGGGTAACTTTAGATATAGGTCCTAAGATGATGAAATGACTTACTTGACTCATGTTCTTATGTGTTGTATGTTGGTATTAGTGGAGCATGATTACTTGTAATATGAAGCATGATTAATGGTGAGTTCACTTTTGGCGACCTTAGGGTGAAGCTTAGGTGTGGATAGTGGTATGGGATGCTATCCATACATTGCACAAAGTGTTACTTGAGGGTTGCTTGGGGTGAAGGTGAAAAGGTAAAGGTAATGGGTTTATATGTTGAACATGTCTATAGTGTGGATAATGTCTTGTATGTTGGTTGTGACTCGTATTATGCCTCTTATAATTGTACTCATGAGGTTTTATTAAAAATGGCATACTAGCATGACTTTCAACAAAATGTCCCTTTTAAAGCATGTTTTTGCATGGTCATCATACTTAGTACAGTTTTGTGTGCTAACCCATATTCTCTTATTTTTACTACAAGTGTAGGTTCCTGCAAGTGATCATTTCTAGCTAGAAGTTGAAGTGCTTGGATAGAGTTTTCCTCCAAGACTTGGTATGTTCTCATAGATCGAGGACAAAGACTCTTTTTGTTGTAGTTCCTTTATGTTTAAGACTTTGTAATAGACATTCTAGTATTTTCGATTGTAAAGGGCCGTGACCCTATCTTGTTAAAGTTTATCTTAAGATGGCCATGTGAGACTTAGTATTCCCGCTGCTTTATGAAAGAGTTTTTAATAGTTTGGTTTTGAATAAAGTTTTTAATTCCGCACTATTTTCTATTGTCTATGTAATGAATGAGCTAAAAGGCTTGTATTAGACCCCTTTGGGGTCGAGTAAGCCGTGTTACGACTAGGGGGTGCTCTTGGGTCATGACATCATCCCTCATCTGCACAGGCAATGACCTCTAGAGTTCTCCTGATTGTAGCTCCAAGATCCTTAAATAGGCTCAAACCGGTAAGAGAACGAACCATACTTGAGGAGAGACGACTCTCCATCGAGGGAGTGATGAGAAATTACCCAGCCATCAGGGATACAATTCAGTTCCATCGGTTTAAAGGTTTTACCAGATCCAGGAGCCTCTACATCCCTTCTTGGGTGAGGGAATTTTATGCGCCGACGCTTAGGCCCTTTCGAAGAAGCGAAAGAGCATAGTCTAGCAGCCACTTAAAAAGTGGAAGTGAGACGGAAGAAGGTATGGTGTGACGCACGAGCTATTAATACAGCCCTAAATATGTCGGCATTTGCAGATGAGTTGTATTCACTACGGATGCGCCACGACCTGGATTCTCTAAAGGGTTGGCTTGAAACCTTGACAACAATTACCCCTATATGACATCAATTTTCAGTCCCCGCACCCATAGATTACTTGTTACTTATTTGAAGTTTTGAAATCTTAGCTTAATTGTGAATTTTGATAACCAAATTCTTTTATCAAATTTGGTGGAATCATCCATCACTTGTTTTTATTGCTTCAATTAAACGAATTTACATTCCAAATTTCCTGATAGAACCTCTTACCTTGTACCATTCTCCGTGGGATTCAACTCCAACTCTTAGTTGGGTATTTTTAGTGACGACGACCACTTACTCTTTTAATTGGTTTTGAAGAGTAGTTTGAGCTTTGCTTATTTCTAGTTTTGTTCACACATTATGTGAGAAGGCAGGAGTCCCTTTTAGAGCTGCTACAGATGTGTGAGTGACACCAGCCTCATCAGTGATATTCAGAGGATCGAGGTGGTGTGTTCGAGAAATGATGCGGCCACAAAAGAAGCCGCCGCCACAAGACTCCACTCTATGGTAGACTCTGCCATATTGAAACTTGAGACCTGCTGATGAGTCCAAGATTTGGACTCATTTGGGGCTTTATTTATATAGATTTAGTGGCCTCAAATGCATAATTTGTGCCATAAACAGATGTTAAAGCCTTGATTTTCAGGTATATGGATTGAGGAACAATGCAAGGACACTAACAGGAAAAAAGGAACAAAACAAACTGAAGATATGAAGAAAGGCGAGCTTAAGGATTGCCAAGAGCATTTGGTGAATCGCCGAGTGGCTAAGTTGATTGCCTAAAGTTCCAGTGTGCCTGCCCTGAGGGAAGAAACCAAGTCGGTAATAGAAAAGGAGCAGTTGGTGAATCTTCGAGCAATTCCGCGATGCAAAGAGAGATCGCCCAAAATTATAGAACTTGAGGATGTTGAATGCCAAAGAAAAAAGGTGATAGAAGAGAGCATTTGGCGGTTCGCCGAACTCGACTTACTTCTCCTAATGGACCTTAGTGGCTTATTTTTGGCAACTATAAATTAGAATTTAAACATTTAACTTAGTATTAATTTTTAGTCCAGAACAGTTTTCTCCTGACTTTTGATAGTTTCTTAGTAGACTTGAAGGCTTTTTGAGACTCAATTTGGAGATTTTGCAAGTGGGTTTTGAATTTTGTACAAATTGAAGCATTGTAAAAGCTTAATTACTCATACCCAATTTATAGCTAATCGATTTGGTAACTGTTTTTTTATCTTTTTATGATGTTTGGCTAAAATTCCAAATCTTGGTTTGAGGGTATTGTTAATTACTAGTTTAAATGCTATATTGAAGTGGGTTTAATCATTAGCTGAGGTTTAATTTATGAATTTTAATTGCAAATGCAGTTCTTATTTTGTGTTCTTAGCTTGCTCAAGAGAGAGGTTTTTGAACCAAAGCTTTTGATTAATGGTTTGTAGGTATGGGGTTGATTTGAGTTCAGCTCGAGAGAGTGAATCCTAAGCCCAATCCTACCCATCTTACTCGAGAGAGAAGATGTATTAAGGTTATGGGATGTTCTTAATTGGTATGCTTGTTGATGTTCGAGAGAAATCACTTGAAGCGGAATAGTTGTTCGAGAGAAAGCTATTTCAATTATACTATAGCCTATCTATTGATATTTAGCTATTTACTAGTAGTTTCAATTACCCATATATCTAAATTTGTCTATAATTGATCACATCCCGAGAATTCTTTCCTTATTGTTATCTTAAATTGTTTGTGACTGCATTGTAGTTAATAATTGCAAACCAACACCCCCAGCTCACATTCTTGTCACCCCTTTTAATTTGATTCTTGTCATTTTTGATAATTTCTATTCCTATACGATCACATTCATATTTCTTAATTGAATTTGAACACGTACCTCTCCCTGTGGAATTCGACCCCAACTGAATTGTTGGGTTATATATTGTTGAACGATCATTTACACCTAGAATTGGATGAGGTGTGCTTGAAACGTTATTCATCAAAAAGGTGCCGCTGCCAGGGAGTGGTGTTGTTTAAAATTCTTTTGGTGAAGTTGAATTCTGATCTTTTTAGTTATAGTTGAATATACTTATTTTTGTTTTGGTTTTGTGTTGCTTGTGTTAAATAGAGGAGGAGATGAGCGTTAACGGATGTAATGGTAGCTAAATGGGCCACCAAGATGACATTGGGAATCTCAATGATGTCATTGACCCAAACCAAGTGGGTGGTGTTGGTGCCATTCATTTGCCTCCGGCTGAAGGAAACACAGTTTTTCACATCACAAGCACAATGCTTCATATCCTACAACTAAAGGGTTTGTTTGGGGGGGCAGGCTCATGAGAATCCCAATGAGCATATCAGGAACTTCGTGGATGTTTGTGGGCCGTTCTCATTTAAGAACATATCACAAGAATCGGTCCATCTCAGGTTGTTTCTGTTCTCTTTGATGGGAGAAGCTACTAAATGGTTGGCTGAGTTACTGAGGGACTCCATCACCTCATGGGATGAGTTGACCATAACATTTCAAGTGAGATTCTTTCCCCCATAGAAGATGATGACTCTAAGGGATGGCATCCAAACTTTCAAACGCATGGAAGGTGAACCAATCCATGAGACATGGCTGAGATTTAAAAAGATACTGCTTCAATTCCGAACTCATGGACTACCAGATAATGTGTTGCTGCAATATTTCTATAGATGCCTCGATTCGATAAACAAAGGAATTGCCGATCAACTTTCTCCAGGTGGTATAATGCAACAACCCTATGCAATAGCATCCCAACTCCTTGATTGCATGATAAAGATCAACAGGGTGTGGTACACTCGTGAAGACCAAGCCTCTCCTCTCACTTTCAAGAGAGAGACCAAAACATGGCTACAATGATGACCCAGTTGGACATCTTGGCTAAAAATGTCATGGGTGCTAGTGCAAAGAGTGTCAATGTTGTAGGTGTTGGTGGAGTGAACCCCGATGAATCAAGGTTTGAAGCGTTGTATAATAAGGAAGTGAACTTCCTAGACAATCAAGGAGGAGGTTACCGTGCAAACTACCCAAGACCGGGTGAAAATCAAGGTTGGACTAGAGATGAGGGAGGATGTCTCTACCCTTAATCAGACTATCACCTCTCATTCTGTCTCAATTAAGCAGTTGGAGACCCAAATGGATCAAATTTCATCACATTTGAATCCAAGACAACAAGGGGGATTGCCTAGTGATACAATGGCAAACCCCAAAAATGAAGTTTGAATGGGTACTTGCGTCGTGCCATGACATTAACTAAGGCACTTCTTGGGAGGCACCCAAGTTTTTAATGCTTTAAGTTTGATTTTGAATAACGGGTATTGATTGTGCAGGTTTAAAAGTGAAGTGTGTTTGAAAATAAGAGGTTTGGCGAGCAGAGACTCCAGTCGGCGACTCGCCGAAGAGGTCAGCGAGCCAGACTTGGATCGTTGTTGGACCCACAAGACCTGAAGTGCAAGTCTGTAAAACTCGGTGGGCTAATTTCTTAATCAGTAACTCGCCGAATAGGACGGCGAGCCCGATTTTGTCCGCCGTTTGGACCCCCAAATTGATTGGAAGTCCTGTAAAACTCAGTGAGGTAAATTACCACTCGGTGCATCACCGAGGGGTTTGGCGTAGTCGACTAATACTGCCGAAAGGGCCACGAACCAAAAGGTTTTAAAAGGCCAAACAGTTTAAAATTTCAAAATCTTGCATATTCTTTCATTTCTAACCCCGTTCAATCTCACCCGAACTTTAGATTTTTCATATTTTTACTATTTTACTTTCTTTTTGTGTGTGATCTCATGCCTGGATTTGGAATACTTTACCCCTAGCTTTTTAAATTCTCAATTCGGCATACAGGTTGGTTTTCCGAACCCGGTACTTTAATTTAGTGGTTAAAATCAAATACTATCAGTAAATATGTGTTGAAATGTGTTGGGTATTTGTTTAAATCATGTTTTATGTGTCGGATTGCCCATATTATTTTCGAACTTTTGCCTAAATGCTTAAAATGATGATTTCCCGTGTTTTGTGAGTCAAAATTGAATCTAAATTGTTGGGTTACAGTTAGTTTGTATTGGGTCTAGTTGGGTGAAGTCTGAGTAGCCTCTAACGGTGCCAAATGACGTAATTTTCCCAATGATGGAGCATATGACGTCATTCTTAAGGGTAAAAGTCGTTAAATGGCCAATTTTGGCCAAACCGGGGGAAGTCTGAGTACCCCGAAGGCATGGTTCATATGGGTCTAGTGTTAATTGTATAGTGTAGGTGATTGATTTTGATTTCAGGGGCAGCGGGTTTGATTTTGGGAAATGGGGTTGAAAATTGGAACGTTGGGCAGTTTGGCAAGCTGATTCGAGCTTGATGAATGATTCGGCGGTTCTCTAAAGACTCCCTTTGATCGCCCTTAATTTCTTTTTTTTGTTGAATAAAGTTGTAACTTTTGGCGGGAAGCCTGAGCTCGCCGAAAGGTTCCTTTGATCACCTTTTCTGCGCCACTAACCTTTAAAACACACCTGAGCATCGCCGGCATGCCTTATTTCTGGAAAAATTTCAAGATGGTCCTTTCGGCGAACACGATCTAGCTGGCCTAAGCGACACGGTGGCTTGCCGACTGGTTCATCGAGTCTTTCTGCAACTTGATTTCTGGAACTTCCTTTAACGATTTCTAACACTTTTTGATGTGTTTTGCAGATATGGCTAGACCTAAGGTATCGGAAAGAGACATGTCGCCTTGCAAGCGGGTAAAAGGGATCACCATAAAAGAGGATGCAGGTGCATCCAAAGCAAAGGCAACCAAACTTCCTACCACATGTGGGAAAGTCAAAGGAAAGGGCAAGTTGCCCACAGTTGAGTCACTGGGGGTCAGCTTCGATAGTGAGAGAGTCTACGAGACTCACCTTACTACATTAGAATGCGTGGCAGAACACCAGGATTCTCAGGCTGTCATCTCTGAGCATAAAGATGACCAGCTTCTATTGGCTCGAAGAGCTGAGATGTGCTCCAAGAGGATTCATGATCCATCTAGGATCCGGGTGCCTCTGACTACTACTCCTCCTCCAGCTTTCGATAAGACTGTGGTCCCAGCACTACCTATACAATGTCCTCCCCCCAGTCTCTCAACAGACTAAAGGCCGAGGGACTGAGGACTATCATTTAGGAGAAGAGGTTGTCTATAGATAGTGTGATAGATAGATATTCAGAAATATGGCGCACTCTTAAGACCCACAAGTTCCAGATTTTCACTAAGCCTCGGGGTCCCTACATTCCTAATTGGGTCCGGGAGTTCTATTCAGCCTATGGAGCTCTGGTACTACAGGGAAAAAAGAAGGTTGCTACTTTCAAACCAGTGGATTATGTAGTTGTCTGGGGGAGATAAGTTAAATGTGATAGTGATGATACCAACGCGGTATTGGAATGCACTAACAATATCAATAATGACTACTAGAGCATGATCAAGACAACGACTTTGGAGGACATGAAAGGATGGCTGGATCCTCTCCTATTTGACAGTACTCCTATGTGGCTTGAGGCCAGAGTGACAATAGATAAGAAAGACCTCAATATGGCAGCGAGATATTGGTTCGATTTCATTAGTAGCACAACCATGCCGTCCCAAAATGAGTCTATCCTCCGCCATACAAAGGCGGCCTATCTTGGATCCATCATTGTAGGAAAGAGCCTCAATTTAGGTGGAGTTATTAAATAGGAGATAGCCATGAGAGCGAGGAAACGACAGATATCTCTTTATTTTCTGGTATTGATCACTGAGTTATGCAGATGAGCCCATGTGCCACGTGATGAAAAGACTGATGTAGAAGAACCTCCCAGCTCCTCTACTGACATCTGGTGTATTGAGGCGGAGAACTTGAAGAATGAGGATGAGAAGAAAAGGGCATCCCCGGTGGATATATCCCCAGCTGTTGATATTGAGACGCTACCTTCAGAGGCAGTATTGCCTACTCCAGCCATTGGGCCTTCAGGTATTTCTAGCTCTTCCCCTTCTATGACTCCTAGTTCTTCTACCGCTGCCCTTCCTCCTAGGTATGCTACTAATGTTGCGGTATCTCGACCTTCACTCACCTACACCACGCTGCTACAGTGTGGATACCTAGCCCATTCTGCTGATGTGCGTGCCTTCAGGCTAGAGGCTGCAGTTCCTAGGATGAATGAGAAAGCCCTCACCGCTGTGTTGACACCTCTTAGAGAGTGTATTGATGCCCTCACAGCGAGGATTGAGGTGTATGAGAGGTCAAGGAGCCACTCATGAGGTAGCGGCCTTAAAGGCCGCAATCGTGGAGTTGAGGAAAGATGTGGACCAGCTGAAGTGCACTGATATGTTGATGATTTTTGGGACCGTGGAGATCCCTGACGACCTAGACACAGATATTCCAGCCTGTTCTGATGTGCGACTGGCTACCGCTGGAGATGAGGTTATAGCTGATGATACGGGTGCAGAGTCCGAGGCTGAGACTGATGAGGAGCAGCTTGGTGTTCAGTAGGATACCACCTATGAGGGCCTGACTGAGGTCGGGGAGGCTATGATACATTCGGCCATTCAAACTTATTTGAGAGATACTTCCATGGCAGGCTCTAGTGGAGCTAGTGTTGATGTTGCACTGGGCACTAATGCCCAATCCCAGATTATGACACCGGGCATTAATACCCCGACAGACGGAGTGACTAAGTAGACAGGACCATTTTTACCTCCCTCTCTATTGTGTTATTGTTTATCTTTGTTTTAGTTGCATTTTAGGACAACTGCTTTTCTTTTATGGGTGGGGTGAGGTATTTCCATGCCTACCTCTAGGTACGACTCCCCGGGACCACCCTAAGGGTCCCCGAGGAGGACCCCAACCCTTGGCTGAGCAAGCTGCCTAATGTACTTGGAGGGAGCATGTCCGCGTCATGGACTAGCTCCACCAAGGGCCAAATGTTTGGTCCATATCGCGGATGTTTCGTGGACTCTTCTGTCTCGAAATTTAATTTCCAGAAACTTACGGGAACACCTCCGATTCGCGAACTTGTTTCCCGACGAAATCTGCAAAAAATAAAACTCAAGTTTGACTTGTTTAAAAGGTCCAACTAAGTGAGGGGTAGTTTGGGTACTTTGGGAAATTATTATAAACGGTTATGCTACCTATTTTAGGGTATTTTAAATGGTTAAAACCCCAAGACCTAGAATTAGACCTCATTATCAATTGAACCTTCCCTCTCAAATAAATTTCTCTCTCTAGAATTCCATGGAAGCCATTGATGAAGCTTCAAGCTAGGGGATGGGTTCCTACTGATTTCTCTTCAAATTCCTAAGGAAATTAATCATAAACGTATGGGGATTTTATCTTCGATTCTCCTTTCAATCAAAGAGCCAAATCAAAGTGATTTAAATGTTTTTTCAAAAACCCTAAAAACCCCAATTTCAATTCTAAGCTTGGGTTCTTGTATGAAAGTATTTCAAACGATGATTTATGTTAATATTGATGGTTTTAAGATCAAAAGCTCCGTGAACCCTTGCATATCTTGAAACCCTAATTTTTGGGTCTAAAGTGGGTCTATTGATTATGAGCTAATAATGTTATATTAATGTGTAGATTGTTATGGGCTATTGATTTATGTATTGTTCTATATTGAATTATGAGGAATTGATGGTCAATTGTGTTATATTGGATGTTGGCCTTGAATGGGCAATTGTGACCTAAGGGTTATGATGATGATGAAGTTGTGAATAGATTATTGATTCTATTATTATATATATATATATATATGTGTGTGTGTGTTCTAGATGTTAGAATTGTGAAGTTTGTTCCCTTTGAAAGTGGAGAGGTGTTTACTTTATAAGCATGTTGTGATCATGGCCTTGTAGGGAAAGTTGGATGATTGTTGTTTTGAGTAATGTTGATTATGTGAAGGTAATGTGATATGATGTGAAATTGTGTATGGTCTAAGAGCATGAAAGGTGACCT
>JAJOOR010013340.1:0-38735 GCA_036250505.1 Solanum acaule | reverse complement strand
CTCACCCCCCCCCCCCTCAAAAAGAAAAATTTAAAGTTTTTTTAAAAGAAAAATCTTTTTATCCAACACCACCGAGTACCCCGACTCCTCCCCTCCCTCCTCCCCCCCCAAAAAAAATACTTTTAAAATAAAATATATATTTTTTCTTATCCCACCCCTCTCTCCCTTCAAAAAAATGTTTAAAAGATTTTTTTTTTGGTGGGTGGGTAGTGAGGCTAGGGGTACTGGGTAGAGGATGGGTGGGGTGACAAGAAATTTTTTTTTTTTTTAAAAAAAGAAGTTTGTTTTTTCTTCTTAAATTGCTAAATTCTTAACATTTAATTATTTAAATGTTTTTTAAATATTTTTTCTATTACATATATCTATGTGTAATCTATGTGTATGTGTCAGCAGAAAATTCCACATATATGCACATGTGGCATAAGAGGGGTGTTTTTAAATTCAATTAATCAAGTAGAATGGTGTTTTTAAGGCTATCAATAGTTGAGGGACTAAAGTAATAATTCATGCCAAGTTTAGGGGTGTTTTCAATACTTATCTCGAAAATACTTAACAAAATCAAGTAGTTGTATTCCTAACAATTGACATGGAATTAGCATAAAGTACAGTAATGACCATAAGTCATCAATGTTTATTATGTTGTGTAGCTTGGGGGAACTATAGATAATGAATGGTCAGTTGATGGCCGTACATATCTCCTATTTTTGTGATAGCCAAGTTGCTAGGCATACTACTAGGAACCCAGATTTTCACGAGCACACAAAACACCATTGAGATTGATTGCCACTATGTCAAGGATTGTTTGCATTCTGGGTTGGTTTCCCTTCATTTTATCAATAGCTTGGATCAATTGGCTGATATTTTTATCAAGGCCCTGGCCAGTTCACTTCATCATTTCACTCTTGGGCAAGCTTAGTGTGTTATCCCCTCCAGCTTGAGGGAGGTGTTAACGGAGGCCCATGTGTTGTGCAACAGCCTATAACATAGGTCCATACTATTAGTTGTCGTTTGTCTTACTCACATAGCAACTTTTACATTTGTAACCAATTTTCTTACTGTCCATTTGTGTAAAGTTGTGACTTGTGGATAATTGGATCAAAAGGATTCAGAATTAGATCAAATTCAATTTTCATTATAATAACATCTCTCATCTATTTATTCTTTAATCTAGGGTTTATCCATTACAATTTTGCTTCCACATTTTGTCCTCTATAATCAAACAAAACATTAATAAAAGAACCCTTCTAGATTATATACAGATGCCTAGTGTGAGATTTAAGAATCCTTGTGTCCTATTGTATCTTTAAAGGAAAATGATGTGGTGTTGGAATGGAATGAACAAAAAAAGTAGAAGTGGATAGTAGATTCATTAGCAGACCCCAACTAATTTTGAGATGACGCTTAGCTGACTGCTTGATCTGGATGATAATCAGGAATATGGCTTACCCAGAGGCCCCCTGGAGCTATAACCCCAATACTAAAAAATTGCATTCTTTGCAGAAATTCCAAAGTAAGAACCTTTAATGTATGCAATCCATGAACAATCCCAGAGAACACAAATGAAACTATACCCAAATCGAATTTTAACAAAATGAACAAAAGGGGAAATGTACCTTAAAAATTAAGCCGACGATGGTAGTACCAGTCTTGAGAAAAGAAGGAGAACGAAGTCCTTTACTGACCAACATCTCATTCCTTCTACACAAATCAAAACTAAACCCACATCCATTGTTGCCATTTTACCTCCAAATTAAACCTACCCAGATAGCAAAAATTAAAAACAAAGTGTAGATTAGTGAATTGTGAATAGTTAAGAGCCTTTAAACTAAGCTTGTTAGCAGAGACTTACTTGTTGCAGATGAATGATGAACTGAAAAAGTAAAGTTGGGAATCGGGAGACAAAATAGCTGAGACTTGAAGAAGAAGAAGAAGACCTCCTGCGGGCGGCTACGTTCGAACAAATGAGAGTAAGGCTTTCTCCATGAGAGAACAGACTGAGTACTTGCAGAGGGGCGCCTAGTTAACGGTTAGCTTTGCCACAGATTTTCAAATATTCTTGGCAAATATTATTTGGGTGAAAATTTGGGAGAAAATTTCATCAGGTGTTTGATCATAATATTTGGGAAATATGTTTTACTTTTTTAGAAAAATATGATTTATACCCATAAGTTTTAGAAACTATTAAAACTAACCATAAATTTGTATTACAAGTCAATTGGATCTTCGTTGCAACAAATAACAAGTAGTGTCCATGATACTAGAGCAATGTGGTAGTTTGGAGTGAGTGCAACAAGCATCATTCCATACATCGTGAAGTAGACAAAGCACATGACTTCGTTACCTTGAGCCGATTGTTCATTAATTTCATCAACAACCATATCACCACTATAATATTCACTGAATATTTCATCACTACTTTGGTATTCACGTAAAAAAATTATGTAATACAACGCAAACAACTACTATAGAGGGTGTTTTTGTAAAAGATAAAAGTTTGGTGTAAAATTTCAATTTTCAAAAGATCCCAAATAATGAGATTTGACCCAAATACTAGAAAAAACTAGTATTTGGGATATTTGCCAAATAATGACAAATTGTATGGACAAACACTATTTACTAAATTTTCCCCCAAATATTATTTGGAAAATCTATGGCCAAACGGGCCCGAAGAATATCATGCTTTTGCACCTAGGGTAGTCTTCAATTTTTAGGAAAACTACACTTATAACACAAAACACAAAGGAAAAATTACGCAAATTGACAAATATCTATAGTTTATTATTTAATTTAGTTACACTTTTGGATAATTATGATTTGTGGTTATAGTTTTTTAAATTTTTCTATGAATTTGTACAATTTGATTTCTGATGGTATAAATTCAGAACTTGTATATGTTTATCCTGGCGATTTGTTGATACATTTGTTTCGTATAAATTATGAAAAATTCATAATAAATTATCTTGTTTGTATATTAGCAAGCGAAATATACAAATGGAGTTTTGAAAAATTCCTAAATGTATAAATACATAATTTGTATATACCTACTTTATTTGTATATTGACAAGCAAAATATACAAATGGAAATTTCCATAGCAAAATAAACTATAACTATGAAGCGTAACTAGATAAATTGTAGCTAAGAAGGCTTATTAAGTTTAATATCTTTGCTATTTATGAAATTTTCTTAAAACCAAGTTGATTACTCGTCCTTTCTTTGTGTCCATTTGGTCTAGATAAATTACCATGTGTGCCCCTTTCCTAGCCTAGGTTCAATTCGCCTTTAGTTTGTTTGATACCACCACTATATATATATATTATGATGGTATCATTCAGT
The DNA here is from genome assembly GCA_036250505.1 of Solanum acaule. Taxonomy (NCBI): domain Eukaryota; kingdom Viridiplantae; phylum Streptophyta; class Magnoliopsida; order Solanales; family Solanaceae; genus Solanum; species Solanum acaule. Next base: position 35,401 of record JAJOOR010013340.1, on the reverse strand, counting down.
ATTTATGCAATTTTATGTTATGCAATGTAACACCACAAAAATTTCTATGCTAAGGCTCGAACATTCTTTATTGCGTGTAAGGTTGTATCGTGTGATTCTTAAATTTTTCTTAGGTGTTAAGGTCAATTCTTTAGTATGAAAATGAATATGGATAGGTCACAAGAATCCACTAGCACAAAGTTGAGTTGAAAGCTTCCTTACCGATTAAGTTTTGAGCCATTCATGCGTAGCTTCAGTCTTAGTATCTTGTTCCTTTGGTTTATACTTGCATTTTTAGCGTATTTGCATATTCTTGGAACTTAGTTCAGTCAGATTTCAGTTTCCAGTGTTTAGTGGTAGGGTTTGCAGCTCTTTCCCTCCATATTCAGCAAGTTTAGTCTTCATTCGAGGACGAATGTTCTCAATGGGGAGATAATGTAACACCCCATATCCTAGACATACCAGATTGTAGAAATCAGAAGTTGCAGGTGCCACCGACAAGCACCACCCACGGACCGTAGGTGGTGGTCGGTGGATGGCCACCTGCAGCCCTCCCCAGAAACAGCCCAAAAAATATTCTAAGGCATGACCCATGGCCGGACCCACGAACCGTGGTCCTGGTCTGTGGATCGAGGCCCCAGAATCCCGTCTCTGAAGCCAAACGACGGTGGACCAGAACGGACTGTCGGTTGGCCCGACAACTTTTAAGTCAGGGGTCATTTGGTCTTTTCCTTATGCGTTGGACCCCTAAACTACATCGTTTAACCCCTAAACTACGTATTTTTGGCCAGTTTAAGCCTAGCAAATTAATTAGAACTTACCCTAGTCAACTCATTCTCTAAAAATTGATCAAGTTGAATGATTTCTAATCCTGAAAAGTTAGAAGGATTCTATTATTATAAATTATTATGTCAATTTTTAAGTAATAATCTTTGCAATTCTAAATGAGGTTGGATATATCTTAAATCATGAAATAAGATAAAATATATATGATTAGCCAAATAATTATCCTCATAAGTTGAATTTAATTTGAGATATCATTTTATTTATTTTGATTATTAGTGTTTACCTCTAGTTGCTTTATCTATGAATTACAATTGAAGAAATAAATTTTCTTAACTATCAACAAATGAAGTCAATGTTGAGAATTAATTTGTTGATCTTTCCATAAGTGAATTATTCTGTAACGACCTGATTCCGTCATTAGGGAAAACCAATGGGGAAAGAATTGGGGACAGAAAACTTCTGAGTAGTAACTTGGGATTTCCCAACCTAGTTCAGATTTGGACGAAATCAGAGTCAGTGAGAGCTAGGGAAATCTGGTAACAAATGGGAGATCTAAATATGAAGGTGATCATATTAGTAGATAGCTAAAATGTTAAGGAATCCGTACGACTTTACGGAATTAAATTCGGGTGAGTAGAACTCCTGAAACTGATCTTAGCGTGAACGGGTATCTTCTGAGTGTCATAGGATGAAGGTGTGTTGTGAAATGGGGGTTTGGAATTCTTAAATTTGTTCACTATTTTCGTGCAAGCCGTTGTGGCAGAATTATTCCCGGCAGGGCGGGGCCGCTGTAAGGAGTAAGGACCGTTGTGGTGGGACAAATGCGACTTAAGTTGGAAATAAAACCCAAAAATATTTTATTTTGCACTTTTCGACTTTGAGAGCTAAGGAACGACCTCAAGTGTGTTCTTGACGGTTTTTCACCATACTTGAGGCTATAGGTAAGGTTTTTACTCCCTGAATCCATGTTTCGATCCGTAGAACTTAGTTTCTTAGGTAATTATCGATAGATGAGGGTTTTGATCTGGGAATTATGGTGTTTAAAATCCCTAATCTGGGTATGGGGATCAAGGGTTTGACTTAGGGTTGATATTATTGATTGTGATCCAAGTAATTGGGTCTTGATTGTTGATCCTTGCGTATAAATTATTGTTTGTAGACCTAGAACAAGTGGAAAGAATCCGGAAAGGGAAGATTCAAGTGCCTTAGGGGAGTCAAGATTGGATTCGAGGTAGGTAATGGTTGTGATTTCATGTTTTGTGTGATGTATGTTAGTAATTGCTTCATTGTAATGCATGCGTGTATGTGACTAAAGCCTATTGATCACACCTAATGTAAATAAGTATGAACGAAGAACTACATGCCATGAATCACCTCTTGTTGTATGATTGTGATTGTGATTGTGACTATGGTTTGTTGAATGGAGCGTGTGTCACGATCTGACACACTAACTGGGATGGATTGCCACATACCAGCATAAACATTGGAACGGGTGTCACGATCTGACACACTAACTGGGATCGGTTGCCATGTACTGGCATAAACATTGGAACAGGTGTCACGATTTGGCACACTAACAATTTAGGTATGAGTTCCATAAGAGAACCATTTATTTGTTATATCTACTTGTTATTGAGAATGTGGAATCGTGCATTGCTCCTGAAAAGACAGTCGATGTGTAAATATATATTCTGTGCATGTATGTGTTTACCTTGTTGTAATTCTGATATATGTTGTGCTTACTAGAATAGCCGCGTAATCCTACCAGTACACTGTGGTTGTGTACTGATACTACACTTGCTTGTTCTTTGTGGCGGCTATTGATAGACCTCAGTTATGTGACTATTGAGCGTGATCAGATTCAAGGGTGAGCCAGTTCTTTCAGGCTGCCATGGATCTTTCTTGTTTAAGTCCACTCTTTTCGGACTCAGACTATTTGTTTAAGGTGTTTGTTTAGTTTCGGGGTTGTACCCCTTGTTCTTAGACTTGTCGTTAGAAAAGTTATGGTACAATGACTTTCAAGTTCTAGAGGTTTGTTCTTCCACATTAGTTTGGCTAGTTTATTTAAACATTTGGAGTTTATGGGAACTCTATATAATTTATGCATTTAAACCCGCTTTCGTATCTTTAAATGCCTTAGTTTCTGGTTAAGTGGTTAGTTGGGGTTGTAGTAGTGGTTCTCCCATCGGAGTGTTAGTGTGGGTACCAATCACGACGGTCTGGGTCGTGACAAAGTTATTATCAGAGACCTAGGTTCGTTGATCTCATTGTACCAAAACGAGTCTAGTATAGTCTTGCGGAACAGTACGAAGACGTCTGTACTTTTCATCGAGAGTCTATTGGACTTTAGGAAAAACTCACATCTTTCTACTCTTTCGTGCTATGAGTTGAATCCAATTGGTATCTGGGTGATACAAATTGGTATCTTTCCTCCTTCACTCTATGGTCCGAACTAGAGCAACAAAAGTGGTAATACCATCACTAGCAAGAGAGGATGTATATAGAATACCGACAGTTGAATAGGGTCACCATTCAGAACAAGTATCCATTGCCTCGGATAGATGACCTTTTTGACCAATTGCAAGGTGCATCGGTTTTTTCTAAGATTGATTTAAGGTCTGGTTACCATCAGTTGAAAATTAGGCCTGAGGATGTGCCCAAGACGACATTTAGAACCTGCTATGGGCACTATGAGTTTCTAGTTATGTCGTTTGGGCTGACAAATGCGCCCACAACTTTCGTGAGTTTGATGAATGGTGTGTTCAAACCATTTCGTGATTCGTTTGTTATAGTATTTATTGATGACATTTTGGTTTGTTCAAAAAGTGAGGAAAAGTATGTCGACTATCTTCGTATTATTCTGGGTGTTCTTGGGAAACAAAAATTGTATGCGAAATTTTCTAAATGTGAATTTTGGTTGAATTCGGTTGCCTTTTTGGGGCATGTAGTTTCAAGGGAAGGGGTAATGGTAGATCTCCAAAAGATTGAAGCAGTCAGGAATTGGGCCCGACCTAATTTTGTGACTGAAATTAAGAATTTTATGGGGCTCGCTAGCTACTATCGTCGCTTGTGAAGGGATTAAAGTCAAATTTGCGCATTCAAGTTTATAGGTGACAACATTCAAGGAGTTTTGGTAAGGGACGACTAGATAATAAACACCATTACTTTGGAAAATACATGTAGTATTGTTGTCACAACATGCATGGGTTGTTTAACGAATGATGAAATTAAGTTATGTCAATTGAGGTTAGAAGCTATACTACAATTTCATGGATTGATTGTACATCAAGGAAGGTCAGGATACAACTACTCCAATAGCAATAATGCTTACTTGGTTAAGTTATTAAGTGTGTTACAATTGTGGAGAACCTGGGCATATGAGGAGGAATCGGCAAGGTTGTGGAGGCCGGGAAAATGGTAATGCAGGTAGAGGAGTAGTGCTGCCAGGCAAGGAGGTTGTCTGTCAAGACAACATGGCTCAGTTTTATACCTTCCGGGCAAGACCGAGGCTGAAGGTCTGATGCAGTGATCATAAGTACTATTATTGTTTGTGACCGGATGGCTAATGTGGTGTTTGATTTGGGTTCTAATTATTCTTATGTGTCCATGCGATTTGCCTTAGAATTTGATATGATTTGTGATATACTTGATACCCCCATCCATGTTTCTACCCTAGTGGAAGAGTCAGTCATAGTCACCTATGTATATCATGTTGTCCTGTTGTGTTTATGGATTTTCAGATTTGGGTTGATTTGGTTATGCTGGATATGACTGACTTGATACAATCTTAGGCATGACTTGGTTATCCCCCTATTATACCGGGCTTAATTGTAATACTAAGTCGCTAACTCTAGAGATCCGGGTAGGGAAATGTTAGAGTGGGAAGGGGTGTACAAGCCTAAGCCAGGTAAGATCATATCTTTTGTGCGGGCTAGGAGACTGGCGGGGCAGGGTGTTTGGCTTAGTTAGCTCATATTCGGGATGTTGAGGTTGAGTCTCCCTCTATTGAGTCTATTCATGTGGTGTCAGAATTTAGAGAAGTGTTTCCTACTGATTTGTCTGGTATGCCTCCGGATAGAGATATAAATTTCTGCATTGACTTGAAACAAGATAATTGCCCCCATTTCCATCACTCCTTATCGTATGACTCCGATAGAATTGGGAGAGCTTAAGGCTCCAATCCAAGAGCTTCTTGATAAAGGTTTTATCCGTCCTAGTGCTTCCTTGTGGGGTGCTCATGTCTTGTTTGTTAAGAAGAAAGATGGTAGTATGAGGACATGTGATTTTATCTTAAGTCATAAAGGAGTGAATTGATACCGGAATGACAAGTTTATGGGTAACGGAAGTCCCATTGAGTATGCTTGGGGTGAAGAAATTGAAGATTTTAGTGAGAAAGTGCGTATAAATATGGCCTAGTCCTTGGAATTTGATAGGTATACCTGAGTTAATGTGTCGTGTTGATTAGAAGGCTGACTTCGTAGTGATAGTCAGGGCTGACTGAGCATAATGGTAATAAGAGTTTGTGATGGGATGCAACTATACAATAAGATTATGGTTAAGCAAATTTTGTATAGTAATTAGGACTCGCGAGTATCTAAGGTTGTGGGTTCCTAACATTGGTGAGTAACGTGGTTGTATGGAAGATTTTAAGAGATAGTGGGATACCACTCGAATATAATTTAAAAGAGATAGAGTCATAATAAAGAAAAATAGTGGGATGTAGTACAACCTCTAGAGAGAGGTGAGGGCAAGAATATTTTATTTGACTTCAAAGGATAAAAAAGGTATCTTTAGAAGGGTATATAATTATGTTCAGAGACGCGTGCTTTCCTTCCTTATATTGTGGCTATGGTGATAGTGTCACGGGTCCATCAGATTGGTTGAAACTATGGGAAAAGACTTAAGAAAGAAGTGTTCAGACATTAGCTCGAGTGTGATGATAAGTCCTTTTGTTTTGTTTTTGAGTTTGGTAATGAGTAAGAGTGAAATTTTAGTGAAAGATATTGAAAGATCGATGGAGATGCAATCATTGATAAGCGAAGATCCATGAATTCATAAAAATCTTCAAGGTACAGGCTAATGTTGATAGATAAGGGGATTGTGTTATACGATTGAATTTACAATTCAGATTTTTCATTGTAAGTCTAGATTCGTGGTGATATATTTTGTCAAGGTATGAATTGGTAATGTGAGAAACGATCAATTGTATCAGGTATTAAGCCTTTGAAAGGACTTACACCTGGGTTGAGTCGTAAAGTTTATTACTATTGATTGTTAAGTACCTAAGAAAAGTTTTCATTTAAAAAGTGCTGGTTTATAGTAAGGTAAATGGTCAGAGTGTTCATGCTGGTTATTAGTATTGAGAGTGTGGACTTCAATGGAATAATGTGAAGAATATGTGGAGTCAACTCAATGGAAATGACTGGTATTGAATCTCCAGAGGAAAACCTTTAGTGTTATTCCGTAAAATTCTTACGTGACCATCTATTTCATTTTGTACATGGTGGTGAGTATGTTTCACTAGCTATGATCATGTGTGTTTTCACCTTTGTGGGTGGATCCCTAGTAGTGGATCAGGGGTACCAATCCTGCGATGTTCTTGGTTGAGTGGGAAGATTGGGAAGATTTGGTTATTTCAAATGACATATTTGGTGTTGTCTTAGAGTTGTTAAAATCTTTTAGTGGTTCTACATGTACCATTTGCTTATGAGAATTTATAGAAGAGCTACCATGCGTATTTATGGTTGTCTGACAATTTTAATTTTCATCTTATCGTCGAGGTCATGTATCGATTATGTGTGGTTGAATGTGAGGATTATTGGGCCTAATTCTACTGTTCTTAAGGGTAATCTACAATCACAATTACTAAATATAGCATCTCAATAGTGTTGTTAGTGGGTTGGTATGCTTGGACATATCCCTCGATGAGTACTTGTTGTCTAAAGATCAAATTGTTATAACTGAAGCTCATGGGAATTTATGTGGTGAGATAGAGATGTTGATAAGAACTATGATTGTTTGGGTATTATGAGTGTGTGTTAGTTGGTTCAAATTGACTTCTAATCGTAACGAGTATGGATTTGGAATTTTATCATGTTTAAGTGTGAAAGGATTCACCCCAATGATTGTGTCAAGGTCCTTGATAACATGTTGCAGACGTGGGGGCGATCAACTTTGGTGGTTATGGAGAATCACTTTTGTTATTAGTTAAATTTATATGGAATAATAATTATCACTCGAGTAGTGAGATGACTTCATTGCGGCATTTATGGGAGGATGTGTAGGTATTCAATGGGTTGGTCTAAGGACCAAAGAGATTAAAGTCCGTGAAAGTTCAATGAAAGCATCTTCCAATTAAGGAAGCTACTTGGGAAATCGAGAAGGACATGCGAGAAAAGTATCCCCAGTAATTCAACGTTTCAGATACTACTCTACCCTTACTTTAGCCAGTCTTTCCTAGTTGATCACTTGGGGACGAGTGATGGGTAAATTGGTATCTATTGTAACAACCTGATTTCGTCGTTAGGGAAAGCGAATAGGTAAAGAATTGGGGCCATAAAACTTTTGAGTAGTAACTTGGGATTTTCCAACCTAGTCCAGATTTGGACGAAATCGAAGTCAGTGAGGGCTAGAGAAATATGGTAACAAATATAAGATCTAAATATGAATTTGATCATATGAGTAGATAACTAAGACGTTAAGGAACCCGTACGACTTTACGAAATTGAATTCGGGTGAGTAGAACTCTCGAAATTGATCTTAGTGTGAACATGTATCTTCTAAGTGTCATGGGATGAAGGTGAGTTGTGAAATAGGGATTTGGAATTCATAAATTTGCTCACTGTTTCCGTGCAAGCCGCTGTGGCGGAATTATTCTCGCCAGGGGAGGGCAGCTGTAGCGGGGTGAGGACCGCTGTGGTGGGATAGAGGCGACTTAAGTCGAAAATAAACCTCAAAAATGTTTTATTCTACACTTTTCGACTTTGAGAGCTAATGAATGACCCCGGGTGTGTTCTTGACGGGTTTTCACCATTCTTGAGGCTAAAGGTAAGGTTTTTACTCCTCAAATCCATGTTTCGATCTGTAGAACTTAGTTTCTTGGGTAATTATCGATGGGGGAGGGTTTTGATCTGGGAATTATGGTGGAAAAATCCCTAATTTGGGTTTGGGGATCAAGGGTTTGACCTAGGATTGATATTATTGATTATGATCCAGGTAATTGGGTCTTGATTGTTGATCCTTGCGTATAAATTATTGTTTGTAGACCTAGAACAAGCGGAAAGAATCCGGAAAGGGAAGATTCAAGTGCCTTAGGGGATTCAAGCTTGGATTCGAGGTAGGTAATGGTTGTGATTTCATGTTTTGCGTGATGTTTGTTAGTAATTGCTTCATTGTGATACATGCATGCATGTGAATGAAGCCTATTGATCACACCTAATGTAAATAAGCATGAACGAAGAACTACATGCCATGAATCACCTTTTGTTGTATGATTGTGAGAATATACATTGTGATTGTGATTGTAGTTTGTTGAATGGAGAGGGTGTCACGATCCGATAAACTAATTGGGATCGGTTTCCACGTACCGACATAAACATTAGAAATGGTGTCACGATCCAACATACTAACTGGGATCGGTTGCCATATACCAGCCTAAACATTGGAACGAGTGTCATGATCCGGCATACTAACAGTTTATGGGTTCCATGATAGAATCATTGATTTGTTATATCTACTTGTAATTGAGAATGTGGAATCGTGCATTACTCCTGAAAAGATAATCGATGTGTGTGTATATATATATATATATATTCTGTGCATGTATGTGTTTACCTTGTTGTAATTCTGATATATGTTGTGCTTACTGGAATAGCCGCCTGATTCTACCAGTACACTGTGGTTGCGTATTGATACTACACTTGCTTGTTCTTTATTGAGTACAAGGCATCTGCAGGTGGCTATTGATAGACCTCAGCTGGGTGACTATTGAGCGTGATCGGATTCAAGGGTGAGCCAGTTCTTTCACGCTGCCATGGATCTTTCTTGTTTAAGTCCACTCTTTTTGGACTCAGACTATTTGTTTAATGTGTTTGTTTAGCTTTGAGGTTGTACCCTTTGTTTTTAGGCTTGTCGTTAGAAGAGTTTCGGTACAATGACTTTCAGGTTCTATGGGTTGTTCGTCTGCATTAGTTTGGCTAGTTTATTTTAAACTTTGGAGTTTATGAGAACTCTATATAATTACTACATTTAAACTTGCTTTTGTATATTTAAATGCCTTAGTTTCTGGTTAAGTTGTTAGTTGGGGTTGTAGTAGTGGTTCTCCCACCGAAGGGTTAGTGTAGGTGTCAATCACGATGGTCTGAGTCGTGACATATTCATAAAACTTTCAAGTTGAAATAGTATTCAGAGCCACCTATGAGAATCAACTTTGTTTTTGAAATTTCACGGCATCAAAAGGGTAAGACATCGATTAAAGTCTCGATACACCATGATGATAAGATTTTGGAGTTCAAGTCCCTTCGTATTTTGGCCTAACACACCTCTGTATGTATAAGACATTGAGTTAAAGTCCCAATGTAATATATTGATATATAATGATGATCGAGCAAATCGATATGCTCTTGCTAAAAATTGTGAAGTCCGTCCCACTGAATATGCTCCATTCATTTAAGTGAATGTGATAGCAATACAATAAAAGTCTGAAAGGTGACAAGATTATTTTATGATTGGACATACGAATATGAATGTGAATGGACAAAATAATAATACTCATCTTAGTGAAAATTATAAAAGAAAGTACATTATGAGTTCTCAAAATGGTCCTTCAAAGAGTGAAGGTAATTTTTGTCATCAAATGATATGAAAGGTCAATAGAAACATGTTTGTTATGAGACCTAATAATTTGATAAGTTTATAAATCCTCCATCAAAGAAAAGGAAGAAAAAGTGGTGATACACTTGACTTTCGAAAGTGATGTGGAGGTATGTGTATGTCATATGAATATGATAAATTTCAAAGCATGACAATGAACTTCTAATGAATAATAATAATAATTATCATGAAGCATGTGTATATGATTATAGTCAATTCCTTGAAGAGAATGGGACTTGTGATAAGAATCATAAAAAGTCGACATTCTTGAAAGTGAATATGTCAAGAGATGATGAAAATTATAAATAAGGACATACTCATGTATGATTTAATAAATACCACAACTCACCCCTAAGGGAGGTTAGAGAGAAATAAAGAAAATTTATTTTTATATAAAAGATCATTGGTCAAGTACTTTTAGTACATCATAAATATTATGGTATGTTTTATTATGAACTACCGAAAAGGCAAAAGAAGTAAATAATTTTTTGCCACAAAAAAAATATTGTCATTGGTTATGTATCTTTGTACACAAAAAACATATTTTGTCAGATTTTAAATAAAAAGGGAGGAGATACTAATGACAAAACTAAATCAAGAAACAAGTTTTGCTTGTAAGATTTTGACCATGACAATAATAAAATAAATTTCTCCTTGAAAGAGATGTTTACCACACAAACAATGTTCTGAAGTATGTGGTAGTATTCAATGTTAATTGTGAGCTTTGGTGAGCTACTGTGCTACTACCCAAATAAATAAAATTGCTCATGATATTGAAATTGTAGTAAGTCTCGAAAGAAACTTTTTAAGTTTCAAAGAAATAGTCAAAGAAAAACAATAGTAATATTGAGACTATAAAATATGGAAAGACTTAAGATCTTCATATAACTACAATCAAAGTGAATTATAAATATTTATGTTAAAGATTACCTATGTTCCATATTGTTTGTGGTAACTAAATATGGGCATGATGATGAAATCATATGCTAAACAAACTACAAGTTTATTGAAATAAATATCAATTGGATGACCGGTTTGTCACGCCCCGAATCTACACCCTAGACGTGGCCGGCACTCAAAGACCATTGCTGGCCTCAAGCGAACCCTTGGCCTGGCTTACTTAACTCGGTGGAAGACTATATGCAATAAGGAAGGAATTCAAATGCTAAACAACTTAACTGAACTCATGATGTTTTGAAAATAAACATTTAACTTAGCCAAAATGGCAACTCAAATCTGAACATAAGTCAATAAAAAAAATGATGACGAATGAACTAACATATGACTTACTATTTATGAATCCTCTAAAACAATTGAGATGGATGTCAGGACAGGCCCACGACATCCTAATGAATTATCTAATACTGAAAGTAAACAAAAGGGATCCTCCGGAATGCAAAGAGGCTCACCAACAGACTCTGAACTGCTGACTGGATCAACGATGCATTGGAAGTCGATCCTAGTTACCTGCGTCTGCATCATAATACGATGCAGGCCAACTAACATCAATACATTGAATGTACGAGTATGCGAGCTGGAATGCTAAAACAAGATATAGGCTTGAAAGGATTCTGAAAGGAAACACTTGATTGGCTCTTCTCAACTTCTAAATAACTTAACTCAAATATAAAGCAATGAAGCACATGCAATATATATAAAGCTTATAAAACAGTTGCAACCAACTTAGTTCGTTAAAGCTAAAGCAATAACAAACTCAATTTTACTCATATAAGAAAATAATATGGTTTCCTTGGGAAATTCTCTAACCGACAACCACCACTATGATCCTAAATGGTGATACAACGTTCTTACCATCACGCTGCCAGACTGTCCTATACTTTGCCGTCATATAGAACTACTTAACTTAGTGGATCCACTAGCTTAACTTATGTGATCATCTAAAAAGCATGACCCATTAATACCTATGATGGCTACATGGTTTATGGAGACTTGAGTTAATATGAACTCGCATCCCCATATTGGTGCTCAATACTACTCCCAAAAAATATACTTAGCTCATATGTTTTAAAACAACTTCTTTCTTTGGCTTGAGATAATTACTCAAAACTTAGCTTAAAAGCTCTCTTGGAATCGATGTTCCCTTTTCTCTCTCAAAATGTGAAAACACTTTCAAACTTCTTAGGAATACTTAGTTCCCTTATACTTCTTTGAAGAAATGAAACTTCAAATCTTTACTCTTTGCTTAACTTGAACTTAAGCCTTAAAACAAAGTTAAAATGTTTGTGAAAGACTTTCGAAAACTTTAAGAACTTATCTTGACTTAACTTTTGACTCCTTGACTTGACTCTTAATTGATTCTTGCATTGAATTATGGATTCAAGAATCATGATATGTGATAGGAAAGATCTCATGATATTTAGGAATGATTTTAGATAGCTAAACATGAGAAAAGACCGAAATATCAAAATATGAGGGTGGGTTCGTGACGCGGAGGCATATTTAAATTTTGGTTTCGAAGACAACTTTTTAGACAGAACACTCAATGTCAGCTCCGCAACGTGAAACAAAAATTCCCAAATCTGGGAACCTACTCCGCAATGCGCCTCTAATGAAATTTCTTCTTCGTTTTCCAGCCCCAATTCTCCCTAACTCGATTCTTTTTCTCAAATTCCTTTAGATACAGATATCCAGCAAATGTACATAAGAACCTAACTCGAAACGACTCTATTATACGACATAACGATCTCAGAAACTTCCCCATATCAACCAAATTCAAGAACAACATCAAAATCAAGAATAGATATCCAAAACTTCAACTTTCAAACTCTTTTAGGACGAATCCTTGCTGAAATAAATATGTTTGGCATGTGGGAGAACGATCCCAACGTTATGAAAGACTCACATACCTGGTAGGAATAAATCCTTGGTGAAAACCACAACTAAATGGATCGATCTTGATGAATCTTGCCCTTTCTTCTTCTTTCTCCTCTTTTCTCCTTTCTCCAAGCCCTAGCGTAAATTTCCGATTTCTAAAACTGACTAAAATCTGATTTGACCCATATTAAACTCCTAAAAATGGATTAAAATAATAGGGCAAGGAAAAGACTAAAATACCCCTTAAAAATCCGGATTGGACATTTCCTTATTTGAACAGTCCAACTTCCAAAGGGGATATCTCACTCATACAAACTCGGAATTGCGTAAACTTGGTGGCGTTGGAAATATCATTCCAAGAGCTTTCCAACCATATCTAGAAGTACACCTAAATCATCTTGAGCTACAAGTTATGGCCATTTGAAGTTGACCAAAAACTCACTTTAACTTAAACAAATTTCCAAATTTGTCACTATTTCCAAAAACGATTATTTCAAGTTCTTAGCTTCTTCCTATCTATTTCAAATTGCGAGATGTTACAATATCTCCCCCTTAGGAACATTCGTCCTCGAATGAGATTACTCCTACTGGGTTAAGGGTGGTAACATCAAGTTCAAACACCCAACAAGCAAATGCAAACAAACAACATGGTCACTTATAATTTAAAGAGTACTAAGAAGAGAATTAGTACCTTGGTAAAGAGATGTGGATATCTCTTCATGATATCCTCTTCAGCTTCCCAAATAGCTTCTTCAACAAATTGGTTCCTCCAAAGGACTTTGACTGATGCAACCTCTTTTGTCCTCAACTTGCAAACTTGGAGATCTAGAATCTGAACCAGAATCTCCTAATAATATAAGCTATCCTTGATCTCAATATTTTTAGTTGGTATGATCAATGAAGGATCACCCATGCACTTCTTCAACATGGAGATGTGAAACACCGGATGAACTGCTGCTAGCTCTTGTGGTAGCTCTAACTCATAAGTTACATTGCCCATCCTTTTGGATATTCGATAAGGCCCAACATACTGGGGACTAAGTTTCCCCTTCTTACCAAACCTCTTAACACCCTTCATGGGTGAAACCTTTAGATATACCCAATCATCTACTTCAAACTCTAACGCCCTTCTCCTAACATCAGTGTAGGATTTCTGACGACTCTGTGCCGTTTTCAACCTCTCTTGAATCACTTTCACCTTCTCCATAGCTTGATGAACTAAATCTGGTCCTATCAACCCTGCTTCACCAACTTCAAACCATCCAATATGAGATATGCATCTTCTCCCATAAAGAGCTTCATATGGAGCCATATGGATGCTAGAGTGGTAACTATTGTTGTACGCGAATTCAATAAGGGGTAGGTGATCATCCCAATTACCTTTGAAATCGATCACACAGGCCCTCAACATATCTTCTAATGTCTGAATAGTGTGCTCTGCTTACCCATCTGTTTGAGGATGAAAGGCAGTACTTAAGTTCACCTTCGAACCCAAACCTTTCTGAAAAGATTTCCAGAACTGTGCAGTAAATTGTGCACCTCTATCTGAAATAATAGAGAGTCGAAAACCCCCCGGCTGATCATTCATCGCATAAGCATCATCTCCATAGTAACACTCTTCATCTGGTGCTGGCATTCTAGTCAAGTAATTCACAGCATTTACCTTCTCTGCACCTCCACTCACATGCTTCAATACCAACCCTAACTCGGACCTCATCTGAGCCATCTCCTCACAAATCTCATCCGCAGACTGGGTGTTTATATTCTGAATGGCAAATGTGTTTCTCCCAGTATCTGACCTCCTAGTGCTCCATGTTTTATTGTTGCGAGATATCTTCTCCAGTTTTTCAGAAATCTGTGCATATGTGCAATCTCCATATGAACCTCCTGCATTAGTATCAAGCACTGCTTTATTGTTGTCATTCTGACCTCGATAGAAATATTCCTTCAGCGACTCATCATCAATACGGTGATTTGGGACACCTCTTACGAAGGCAATGAATCTGTCCCAAGAGCTACTCACAGACTCTCAAGGTAATGCTACAAAATTGTTGACCCTATCTTTGTGATTTAACTTCTTGGACACTGGATAGTACCTTGCTCGGAACACATCCATCAATTGGTCCCATGTAAAGATTGAGTTATAAGGAAGCTCAGTGAACCATACTGGAACATCGCCTGTCAGTGATAGAGGGAACACTCGTAATCCGATGACATCCATATCCAAGTCTGATCTACCTACACAACTTTTGCAAATCACCTTTAGCTTGGCTAAGTGAGCATGTGGGTCCTCCGATGGCAATCCTGAGAATAAGCCCCTTGCTGCAAGCATCTACATCAAGCTACTAGTCACCACAAATGTGTGCCCTGGAGGTAGAGGAGGTAGGACAATAGGTCCATCTGAGTCTGCTATATTATCGTTGCCCCGATAGTTGTCATGTTGTCATGGGCCTGGTGGATCTTGTATCTCCCAATTGATTGTCAGCTGGAATCTGATTGTCCCTACCAACTACCCTCGGTTGTTGTAACTCAACTGCATCACCTAGATTTCCTCCGATAGGATTTACTGGATCTCCTGGATTGTTCATTTTTCGCAAAGTGCGGTTCAACTCTGGATCGTAAGGAGTAAGTGGTTCTCCCTGGCTTCGTGTACTTGGCATACACTAGAGTCAGAACCCGAGAGAGACAAAACCAAAGAGAAAAAGTAAAATTAGGAAATATTTGACTAACGTTCAATAATGTAGTTAAAATAAATCTAAAAGCCAAATTTCCCCGGTAGCGGCGCCAAAATCTGACGGGTATCATTTTTCATAAGCCATCATGCTTCTTTCTTTTTCATGCTTCTACACATATGATCCTAACACATGCCGGTTCAACAGAAATTAAACAGTCTCTTGGGGAAAAAGAACACAGGCAAGAAAACCCCAAGAGAGGATTTATGAGTTGGGTTACTCAGACTTCATCCTATCACTCACAATCCATTTACCCCACCCCCAAAAAATTAGATGCGATTGTCCCCAATGCATGCAAAAGCAGTAAAAGAAAATGGATTGGGTGAAGCAAACCTGTGGCGCATAGCGCCGGTGAATCAATCATCAACAAGCGGGTGGGTCCGATTTCCCGGAGCCCGCTGGAACAATAGTTGGGTCACCCTCAGTAGTGCCCACATCATCCATCATAGCACCCTCAGTAGTGCTCTCTATCACTCTCGCCGCACCATCAGTGATGCTCACAACGTCTCTCAAAACAGGCAGGACCTCTACAACTGGGGCAGAGCTCGATGCCCTGCAACACTCTCACGCACCCTCCGCTGGCGCAACTCTTCATCTAAAATCGACGCCTTCCTAGCTGCCTTCTCCTGCCTTCGCTATATTTTTTGGGATTTTTCCTCCTCAGTGCGACTAGATTGGTGCCTCTTACCTTTAGTATGTTTAGACTTAGGCTCTTCCTCGGCGGTCCCACTGAATAAAGCATCCAGTACCGTGTCATCAGCCAACGCAATAGGTGTAGCCTGAGGCTCAACTGTAGGGGTAGCAATAATGGCATCAACGTCGGCCCGAAGACTGACTAACTCGGACTGAAAAGAGGATAGATCTATGGTCGGGGCTGGTTGCTCAAGGACTCTCAGTTCAAAGATATCAAGACGCTTATTAACGGCTCGGACCTTCCAGTCTATCATGCCCTCCATTCTTCGCTCGATTTTGGCCTCGGACTCTGCTATCGACTTTTGTATCCAAGGCTGGATGTGATGCAAAAATGTGGCCATCAGAGCCTCTAATTTCTGTACTCTGGCCAACGGGACAACAACAGCCCCAAACAGTGGTATGGACCAGGATGAGCTAGCAGCCATACTAGCTGCTTGAGAAGAGGAGGTCGGGACAGTATCGGTGTGATCTAGTATACTGGGGTCACCGCCCTGTGCCTGCCCCACTGTGTCTGCCCCATTGTGTCTGCATGATCACACCCCTAAGGTAAGGGGTTTTAGCTAAGCATAGCAGAAAGCAAGAAATCGTTACCAACAAAGTTTTCCATCTGAATTGCTAACGATCTGCAATACCCAAAATGTTGAAATCAGAGCTAAAACCACATAATCTCCATATCTAAATCCCAAAATTTCTTTAAGAATGTTCAACAATATAACAAATGTGAAAAACTCTCAAAAACCCAGTAATACACAATATGGGGACTCTTTTCTTCTTTCAAAAATTGAATATATACGTTCCCAAAAACTCTACACGGAGTCAACTTGGCAAAGCTAGTCGGGATCACCGACCTATTCAACGATCGCCGAGTTTCTCTTCTTCTCACCTTTTGGCTTGATTCCTTCATCAAATTGTTCTAGAAATTTTGGCAAGTTTGGTTGTTGTCGATGATCCATTCGGCGCGTCACTGAATCATCTTTTTTCTCGCTAAGTTGATTTGGTCCATTTGCTACTTCTCTAGAACTTTAGGTGAGTTGGACGCTCACTCGGCGAGTCGCGGAGTGGCTTTTGCGTACTCCAACTTCTCTTTTCTTCAGCCTTTTCAACTTTTCGCTCCTTTTTTCATCATAATATCTGTGCCACACTCTTAAGCTTTCATTGTTGTATATCATAAGATTAACGTCAGTTAAGAGCATCAAATAGGCATTGAGGACACTAAATCTTTGAATAATAAACCCTAAATGAGTCTAAATTACGACTCATCACATACTTAGTCATTATGATTCACCACTTAGCGCATTGTATAAAAAAAAATTGAATGCTAAATTGATTCCTCTTTTTATAAGACTTATCTCTAAAGGACAAATAAATATCATTGATGCATATTTAGTCATTATGATTCACCACTTAGCGCATTGTATAAAATAATTGGGAATGCTAAATTGATTCCTAAGTTGATTCATCTTTTAAGTTGAACCGTCAACTTCTCATGTAGAGTTAACGTCATTTTATGTCAGTTTTCTCTTACATATGATTTACCTTTACTTTTTTTGTATTCATATATAATAGATGCTCTATAACTAATTTGGATATATGATTCGATTTATGATGTTCAGTCAAACTTTATTTGTTTGTTATGATATTCAGATGTATCTAGTTATTGATGTTATACCTTGTGAAATATTGATTTAATAACAAATGATGATTTTTTTTCTTGGTGGATAGATGTTTGATTGGTTGTGTAGGCTCTTAGTAACACAAATTTGGATCGAGATTAAAAAAAAAGTTAAAAAGAAAATAGGGATGGATCATAGACAAGTCGTGTAGGTAGTTATGGAAGCATCCAATCCGGGAGTTGATGTGGCAATTGTTATATTTTTATAGGTTGAAAAGAAGTTAACGCTTCAAATGCAGTTTCGCATGTACTATTTTGTTTTTTTATTGACAAACTGCTATTTTATTTAATTCAATATCTATTTGATCTTACATATCTGCATATTTTGCTATGTACCTGAATATGACGTGTGATTCCCTGGTAGTGCCTATACATGTTTCTACTCATGTGTATGATTTATTAGTAGTGTATTGATATAGTGTTATGATTTTGTTGGAGTATGATACATGGGTGGACCTTATCATTCTTGATATGATGGATTTTGATGTGATTTTAGGTATGAATTGATTATCTGATAATACAATTTTGGATTGTATGCTAAGACTGTTACTTTGGTTATTCCTAATTTTCCTCATATGGTGTGGAAGGGTACATTTAACTATGCATATAAAAGTTCATTTTTAGAGCAAGGAGAATGGTAGAGAAGGAGTGTTTGACTTTCTTAGCACACATTTGGGATACTAGTGTAGTGGAGTAAGATGATCTTTTTTAGTATATCACAATTTCATTTATTTTGATAGGTACATTTTCAAGAATTAAAAATCTTACAATATTGTTATAATTTTCAAATATCTCTTATTGGAGGAATATTAAATGATTGGACATAAGTATTTACTGTGAAACTATTGTGATATACTAATTCGAAATGTATATAGATTGAAAGGTACACCTTTGTAAAAAGAAAAAGAAACAAAGGTACATTCTATTGAATCTTGATATATTATTTTTATTGTTGTTTGGTAATTAACACAAAAAAATTAGAAGCACGTTAAATATTATACAAACAAATATTTAAGAACTCAGAAGTCAAGTTTTATTTATTAGCTAATAATTAATCATTTTGACTGATAGTTTTTACATAAATGATAAAAAGAAAAATGGTAGGAACTAGAATAAATAGTGAAATAGAAATAAATGCAAGAAATTTTTATTAAAAAAATAATTTTAGTTTGTTAATGCTAATTTTCTTTTGAAAAACGAAAATTCAATAAAGGAAGAAAATATTATCGAAATGTTTAGATTTTCTTTTGATAAATAAACTAATATGAATAATTGGAGAATATCTGTAATAACCAAAGGATAATAGTATCTTTAATAAGAAAACAATAACAATAACTTTCATATTTGACTGTCAAGCTGTCACTTCAACAAACTTATTAATAGTTGTAACTATACAGGTTTGAGCCTCCAGCCTATAAAATCTTTATATAGTCTCCACAATTTAGATGAACAATTCAGTTTTATCTCTTCGTTCTGGAAAAATAAAATAGGTGAAGTTTTCCTCTTTTGGGTAAAATTTTTATGTTCTTTGACCTTAAATATTAACATTTTTTTAATATTATTTTCTTTTTTATTTTATTTTTTCAGGATGTCGACTCATCTAGAACTAATTGTGTGTCCTATATGTAGGGGGACTGTTCGTGGTTATCAAGAATTCATGATTCATATTAATTCTCATTCAGACGATGAAATGAAGGTAGACGTTGTAGAAGGTTCAAACAACCTAAGTGAACCATTACCAAGACCTTCAGAATCAGTCCAACATGTAAGAACCTTGAAAGACAAAAAAATTAATTCACAATCAGCATCACCACCACCGTTATTTTGTCCCCAATGGGTTAGAGATTATAATAGTAATACATATGTGCTTGTAAATCAACAGGAATCATTGCTGCTACCGACATCGATGGCACCACCACCATCATTCTCATATAATGCTCATTTTATTAGAGGTAACGATGATGATAGAGGTGTGCATACAAATCAACAATTACTATCACCACCACCATCATATCGTCTTATCTCAGTTAATGATAATAACATAAGCGTGGAAGAAAATCAATTGCACAAATGCTTCAATCGACAAGAAGGATTTATATACGAGATTTAAATTCAGTAGGTATTGACCTAAATAAAACCCCTCTAGAATTTGAAGTACTACATAAAAAGGAGGTAGATTTTTCTATTTTGGATAAATCTGATCCATTACTATTAGAATTCAAACCTCGACTCATTTGTGATAACGAAACTAATGAGATGGATCTAAGTTTAAAGCTTTAAGGTCAAGAGTATCTATGCCTAAAGCATTTGCGTCCTTTTTTATTATCGCAAATTGTCTCAACCGTCAATTATTTAAATATTTTTGTTCAATTTTCCTAATCATTTACAAAATTGTACTCCTCTTGAACTTTAATATGACATTCCTTGGAGTCATTGCTCTTTTTGTGTGTGTGTTATCATTATAAACTAAAATCTAATTATATATATATTGATACCATTCATTCCAGAATTCTATGTGTTACATAACATTTTTTTTTAAAATAGACAAATTATTGTTTAATCAAATAGAAGCCGTCAGAATGTTAGTCAGTGATACTTGATACAATCTTAACTAAAACAAAAAATTTAGTTTGAATGAACGAGATTGGCATATAATTTTTCCACCCCATGAATATTCTTAATGTTGTTTCAAAATGAAATAGCATTCTCTAATGAAGGAAGATAAATGACTTATCCTAAGCATTTATTATGTCAACTATTATTATAATCTTAGTTATAAATTCAATTTTATTAATTAACTTAAACAAATTATTATATAAAAACTAACATTAATAAAATACATGATTTTTCAATTGAGTTTTAATGAAATTCATAAAAAATTGATGTGTCAGAAACGTCTTTGATGGGATTCTCATAAAAAATAATATATTTTCTATGACATTTCAATTGACACTCACCAAAATTTCACATTTTTAATAGTGTAAAATACAATAATTTCATTTTGTATTAAATTCATTGAAAGTTATTTTTGTTATAATGTAACTTTGTCGATTTTGCTTTCTTGTTAGTGACTAGATACCTGAGGGGCTGACATTTCAGCAAAGGAAGAGGTTCATGCATGATGTGGGTAAGTATTTTTGGGATGAACCCTATTTGTACAACGTGTGTTTTGATAATATCATTGGGCGATGCATCATTGAAGCTGAGATGTTGCATATTCTAGAGGCATGTTACTCCTCTCCAGTGGGTGGCCATCATGGAGGCGCTCGAACAGCCCACAAGGTACTTCAGATGGGTACTACTGGCCTAAAATTCATCAGGATGCAATGGATATAGTAAGGAGTTTTGATGTGTGCCAGCGTCAAGGATCCATCTCTCGGCGTCATGAGCTACCCATGACACATATTCTGGAGGTGGAGCTATTTGATGTGTGGGGAGTTGATTTCATAGGCCTATTTGTGAGCTCCTATGGGCAGAAGTATAGATTGGTGGCAGTGGACTATGTGTCCAAATGAGTTGAGGCAGTTGCTCTTCCTGAGAATGATGTCAAAAGTGTTGTTGGCTTTCTAAAGAAGAATATCTTCTCAAGGTTTGGCACACCTAGAGCTATTATCAGTGATGGAGGTTCCTATTTTTGCAATAAGGTTTTCAGTGCTCTTCTGGCCAAATATGGGGTTAAACAGCACAAGGTGGCAACTCCTTATCACCCGCAGACCAGTGGCCAAGTGGAGTTATCCAATAGGGAAATAAAGGCGATTCTGGCAAAAACAGTGAATGCCAACAGGAAAGATTGGGCACGAAAGTTAAATGATGCTCTATGGGCATATCAAGCAACTTTCTAGACGCCTATTGGTATGTCTCCATATCAATTAGTGTTTGGAAAGGCATGTCATTTGCTGGTTGAGCTTGAGCATAAGGCACTCTGGGCTTTGAAGAAGCTGAATCTTAGTTGGAGTGAAACGACAAACCTGAGACCGAATCAGATCAATGAGATGGATGAGTTCTGCTTGAGAGCGTATGAGAGGTATGCAATGTACAAGGAGAGGATGAAGTTGTATCATGATAAGCATATTGAGAAAAACAACCTTCACTTCTGGTGACTTGGTGTTGCTTTTCAACTCCAGGCTTCGTCTGTTTCCGGGGAAGTTGAGATCCAAATGGTCTGGACTTTATAAGGTAACTCGGGTGTTCAGTCGGGAGCTCTTGAGTTTGAGAATGACAAGGGTGAGAGGTTCAAGGCAAATGGTCAGCAAATCAAGGCATACTTAGGTGGTCCTGAAGAAGTAAAAATAGTGGAGGAATGTAAGCTTGATGAATTCTGAGTAATCAAGTAACATGCGTCGCACCGCGATGTTAAATTATGCACTACTTGGGAGGCAACCCACGATTGTAATTGTAATAGGTAGTCTACATTTTCTCATTTTTCTTTGTTTTTATAGAGTCACTGTGTGTTGATGTGTGCAGGAAGGATTTGGACAAAGAAGTGTAGAACTGGGTGAAGACAGATCTTCACGAGCAGTCTCACAGGCTGTGGTCCCTTTAACAGGAAACTTCACGGCTCGTCATTCTCAATAGCAACATAAGGAGGCTATTGGAAACTGCCATAAATTGGTTCACGGATGGGCTTACGGTCCGTCAGGCTTTGTACGGACCGTCTAGCCTCTCGTGAACCTCAAGTAAGTTTACCTTGTCTAGGTCATGTTCACGGACAGTTCTACGGACTGTGATGCCCTTCACGGTCCGTCGTCTGCAACCCAGCAACACGAGTTACCCGACCTGATCCACGCTGGAACCAAAGTTGAAATAAACGTATATTTACTTCCTAAAGCGCCAAAGGTCGGCTTTTTCTTCCCATTCTTTCTTCCATAACGGTTAGCAAATTCATACAAAGGTTTTGCACCACCCATGAGTTCTAATTTCATCAAAGAATTCGAAACCCTAGTTCTAAGGATCAAGATATCAAAGTCAAGTTCATCTTCTCTCTTTTTGGGCAAAAATTTGGGTCTAAATTGAAGTAAGTTCTTATATAACTTGTTATAAGTTCAATCTTATCTAAAGACAAGTTAGATTTACTTTGATTTAGTCGAACTTGCCATGATTGTGTGATGAATTAGCATTGATTGATACTAGATTGTTGTGGGTTTGTTTAAATTGGTAGTTGTCGTATGTGGGTTTGTTGAAAATGCATAGAACTAGTTGTTGATGTATGGGTATGATGGATTCTTGAGTTATTAGTGTTACATGATGATATTAGTGTGTGTTGGAGTCTGAAATTTGACTGTTAGGATCTGTAGATGACATCTTAGGTACTTATATGTTGAACACAAAATGTGCAATAAAAAATAAAAATAAAAATAATGGCTGATGGGATGTACTGAAATGAAAAAAAAGAGGGAATTGCTCATAAAGAGTTTTGTGCAAACGAAAATTTGGAGAACCAAGGGACTAGTCACTCACAAACCCAAATACCCATTCCCTAGCCTGAGCATATGTTACAAGCCGATAAAGTCCTACAGTGATCCTATTTCGGGTGTTTGAAAGATAAAGCATAGAAAGCAAGGGCAAACCTATAGTCTTTTGTTGTTAGTGTTAGAAGCTCTTTGAGAGTGCGAGCGTAGAACTTGGTCTCAATTATCACGAGTGAGGGACTTCTTTGGTGTGAGGACACAATGATTGTATTTGATAGTTAGATTGTGTTAGCTGATAGTACTCAGGCATAAGCATGGTCGACTGTGAGTAATGGGATGTCATATATTGATCCTTGCTTGTTAGATTGATGGTTTTGGATACAAATTGTGTTTGAGATGGTTGTTGCATAGTTTCAAAAGTGTTTGAATGTTTGAGGACTAAATGTATTGTTTTTCTCATCACTTGAGGAGAAGTAATGGTTCTAAGTTGAGGGTGTTGATGTGTCACGAAATATTGGCACATTTGATGCTTAAAACTAAGGATTAATACTAGAATCGAGTGTATTTTTGTAAGCTTTGATGTGTTTGTTGAATGTGTAGACAAATTCTCACATTTGTGGAAAAATAGAAAAAGAAGCAGAAGATGATTGTGATCAAGTGAAGACCACGAGCACCTAGACGGGTCGAGGTCCTTGTCACGAACCGTGGTGCAAATGGTGATGAATTTCCAGTGTGAAAGGCTTGGAGGAGTTGAAATACAACTTGGCCAAGTAAGGATCACGAACACTTAGACGAACTGTGGTTCTCACAGCGATCTGTGGTAGTGCTCGTGAAGATGATCCAGTGAATGGGTATCAAAAAGCTAAAAATGGAATTTGTTCTAAGTGAAGACCACGAACACCTATACGGACCGTGGTAACTGTCACGAGTCGTGGTAGCGTCCGTGATGACGATCCAGTGTGCAAGCCTTGAAGAACCTATTTTGGATGAGTGCAATTGAAGACTACGAAGGGCTTCACGGACCGTGAAGCCCTTGACGAACCGTGGTGGCACCCGTGAAGATGCGTGACATATCAGTCCTACTTCTAGTAGGACTCTTTTTCAATACTTTATTTAAATTAATTAGGTTGTTTTTACTTTTTTATCTCGTCATATCTGGAACGAGCGACTAAGTTTCAAATATTCTTAGCTTTGGTTTTGGACGATTAACATTGAATCAAGTTTCGAAGTTGGATTTTTTGTTTTGAATTATCAAGTGCTTATCGATTTTGCATTTTTTCGTAAGTACTTTCTTATCATGTTTTCAGTTTATAATTCTGTATTTTTTCATGAAATCATGAGTGGCTAAATACCACGATTAAGATTGTGGGATCAATGACGTAAATCTAAGTGTAATCTCATAAGACGGGTGGAAGGCGATTTATATTTGCAAATCATAATTTAGCTTTCGCTATTCATGTATTCTATTGAGTGCACGCATTACAGTTAGCATGTATCTGCCATTTGTTCGAGAGAAAAATGATAGTTGGGAAAAAGATGAATTAACCTAAGAAATGGAGTCAAAGTTTGAGTTCGAGACAAAAGAACTTTAACACTTTTGTAAGCGAGAGTAAAACTTGTTAACACTCTAGGACCGAGAGGGCGTGAGTGAAAGTTATCTAATTATACTGAGAAGTGTTAGATATATCTAACTCGCCTGTATTTTGTAGAGATGAATTTCCTGAAACTCATTTACGGAAAAACACTAGATGCAACGTTATAGGGAACACAATTCTAGTATCATTTAATTGTCGAAACAACTTTAGAATTAATACTCTGTTAATTGTTAATCTGGATTTTTCTTAACAATCTTAGTTACTAGAAATTTACAACTAAACCCAATGTACATTCCGTAAATGTTTTCTTTAGGATTTAATAACAACATTTGGGTAAACGCGACAATGAAATCATTTTTGTAAAGAAATTCTCTGTGGGATCGACCTCAACTCACATTGAGTTCTATAAATTGACTTCGACCATTTATATTCCTTAATTGAGGTGTAATTTTGGACGTATTAATCACCTTCGATAATATTATCTCTCTTTGTCGTGTGCCATCTAAGTAAACGGGGAAAGGGCAAAGGAGAATCCAAAGACTTCTTGGCATACTTACAAAGATGAGGAAAAGCCTCATATATCCAAACCTGAAATTAATAAAATAAGAAATAAATAAACAGAGACTATGAAATACTATATAAATATATAAGAGTTTATTATAAATCAAGTACATAATTGATAATAAGTACCAAAAATGCCCAGGGGAAGCCATACAAAGCATACGATGCATTCCCTCTTTCATTGTACACTTCACTCTGCTTCTTCAACTTCATTTTGTTCTTCAAATACATCACTGTTAGATCAAAACAATCTTTCCCCCACGAATAACTCTTGAAGAAATCTAAATTATACACCATCTTAATGTGGTTTGAATTCACTATCTTAGATCGATCATGGGCAAGCAACAATGAGTGGACGAACCAAACTAAAAAGCTCTTCAACTTCTACTCCTTATTTAATCTGGTACCCTTAATCAAAATCATCAACTTTGTAGCAGTAATATTCTTATTCTTGGTCACTTTATAATGAAATTTCTAACCTTTCTAAAGTACTTTTGTCATTTTTGCATCACGGGGGTATGCTGAGCAATTCAGTCTCGTAATCAATGCAAATTCTCTTAAGCCAAATCAAGCAGGCTTATCATTCACACAGAACCACATCTCATGCAATTTTCTATCATTTTTCACACGTCGTAGCAATATATAATGGACCATCTGTCTAATGAACTTGAAATATTCTGGAATATGCCTCAAGTGTCCAAAACAAGTACCTTTAAAGTCATTATAAATTTTTTCTTGAACTAAAAGTTTTCTAAAATCATGATGAAGAGTCATTCTTGCTCTCACAGGAATTTTCGCTGGAAACGATCCTAACTCATCCATCCATGTCATTATATTATAGGACTTACCAGAGATCTCTCTTGCACAAATTGGCAAGGACAGGGGATCATCATCCTCATCTCCAGTATCTCGGGTATCTCTACTACTCTCCTCATCTCCACTGTCAGTTTTCTCTTCACTAGATTCAACATCATCACTAGCCTGGGCACTACTATCCTCATAGTTGTCAATCTTAGCCATTGTATCAGAATCCGAGTTAGACTTAGGTTCTTCAACTACAATTTTTTTCTTTTTTGAAGATCTGAAAACTTCTTCAGCCTTTCTTTCTTATTATTTGAAGCCTTACGAACAGATCGTTTAACGATGTTGCCTCTAATTTTAGCCATAATGTTCTATATACAAAAACATAATTTTCATATCAAAATATCGACCACTAGTCTATTAACACAAACAGAGTAATGCTAAAAAAACTATGCAAAAAAAGTACCAATTCCAACAAAACTCGACAATGCCATTGACATAAACACCATTAAAGTCGACCAAAATACAATAAGAACTTTCAAATTGATAGGCCAGATAAACATAAAAAAATCAAAATTTCTACGCATTATCCAAAGAAAATTGTAGTAATGATTACGAATAAAAAGCATGAACTAAAACGGGTCAGATTTTTAGAACTTTAAGCAAAAATCTAAACATCACTACACTATCGCAATAAAAAAATCAAATAGGCTAAAAGTTATTGAAAATACGATTAAACTTACTTGAGAGGAAGAACATTCCAAAAATATCCAACTGAACTTGGGAAGAAGATCGAAAAAGATTCAACTGACTTGGGGAACAAGATTGATGAAAAAATAATCTTCACTTCGCTTTTCAAGAACGATTATAGGATCTTACTTTTCTTTATGTTTTCAATAATGAAAGATGGAAGTTTTGTTGGAGAATGATCAGTTTTATGGAGGCTGATGATTTCGTAAAGCAGGTTTATGGAAGAAGACAAAGAGTTCTCTGAAACGTTCTGAGGTTTCCTCGGAAAATGTTTATACCTAATATTATTAAATATTTTTTTATACTTCTTGTGATTGTAATTTAATTTTTATTATGGAGGGATGAATTTATTTAATGTTGAAGTGTTGGGATGAAAATAATATTTTATATACTTGTATTTTTATCCCCAAGTTCATATAATGATGAAAAGGCCCATGACCCCACAACCCAACCCCACTTTTTCACTTTTTCTATCCATAACCCTACAAATTAACTCAAAAAGAAATTAGGTGGCTATTGTTCAAAAAGTTTTAAAGGTGTCCCCAGTGTCAATTCTTCTCTACTTAGTTACCTAGGTGAGAGATCCTCTTCTTTGGTCAGCTTATCAAAGCATTTCCAATATACCCTCATCATCATCCCCATCAGATACGTCATTTTTTCAATCACTATCATAAGCTATAGTTGGACCAAGTCCTGAAATTATAACTTTGGTATCATGACTCTTAGCTAGTACTCCCATATCATGTGTTATAACAACTTGTTGATTAACACGCCTCCACACTTATAATTGGGCCTTAGCACCCGTGAACAATTAGGAATTAATCACCAGTATGAACTTATACACATAAAAAAGGATGGTATTACAAATAACTGAACAAGGACAAATCACGTTAAGTGGTAAGCTTAAATACTATAGTAATGAATTTGAAGGCGTTGAGGCTGTAAGGGATCAATATACATTTGACATAAAGATATCATGGATTGAAAACATAATGGCATATCAGGAAATATCATCAAATTTTCCAAATTATGAATCGACCTTAAGAGGTTGTCTAGCACTGGGAAGGAAATTTTTGAAATACAAGAACCTATTGTCAACCATCTACATTAGAGTAACGATAAGAAAACGTCTTCCTCTTCCAACATCAAAATGGAAATCACCTAAACCGAAGAATGAGGCAGAAGATAAAACAGGAGCTCTATTCACAATCAACATAAAAAGACTGGAGACATTTGGGACTGATAACTGACTTCGATCAACCAGGATGAGAGTATTAGCTCATTCGCACAACGAACGCTTATCAAAAGATCTTTCACTATGTTTTCATCCATTTCATAAGATTAATCACAGTAGAGATCAAGATTGGCATGGTTCAAAGATGAAAAGGCCCCAAGCTAAATCTTCGTATGAATAAAATCCCCAAAAATCGTTAAATGTTCAACATATGGAGCAACAATTTTAGAGCAACATGTATCGCCTTTGAATAAATACGGATTCCCGTCAGGATGATCGTGATGGATCAATTGCAGTTGCGTACATTTTGGAGAAGTCATGTGCAAACCATTAAAACCACAAAATTCGTAGCTTCAAAGATTCCAATTGAGGACAATTTGACATTATTTATTTAATGTGTTCATCCCGGAGAAACAAACTTTCCAACGTTAAACTCTTCAGAGATGTCCAATTTAGTACACAATCTTTTCATATTCTGCAGTTATCGCAGTTGAGTTTTATAATCGATTAACTACTATAGAGAACACCCCTTGCCACAAAATTACATTATATATAAGTTAAATTTTGATTGTATATATATATATATATATGTTGACACCTCCTAACACAAGGCCAAGATGGTTTAGTGCATTGGTTAAGGTGTTCCAAAAGTTCCTTAAGGTCAATCATTGACACTCTTTGAAAATCCTGACTCTGCCACTAGTGGAAAGTATTTGTTTGTTCTTGCTTCTTTCTTAACCCTCTGCCTCTTTGATTTAGGATTCATTGGTTCCATCAACGGCAGTGGATGAAGAACGTGATTCCCTTCTTATTCAAGCGATCAAAGAATCAATCTTCCACCCACTGTTTACCGAAGAGCATCAATGCGGCAACGTCATCGTCAGTGTTGTAAGAGGAATCACCGTTGAAGGAGATGGAAGAAGTAAAGCCTTATAGATTTTTATAGGTATGAAAGGCGGTGTAAGAAAGAAATTAGAGTGAAATGGGAGCGTTCACTGTTCATTAAGAAGAAATAAAGTTTACTTTTCTTTTCTTTTCTTTTTCTTAGAAGACAAGCACCACCTCTTAAAAATATCTATTTGTTTAATTTTTGTAGCTATTTTTTTTTATTTTTAAGTGTAGCTGAGGTTTTAACCACTGCAAATTTAATAAAATAAGCGAAGGGTATAGAAATCCCCTTAATTCCTTGCAAATTTAATAAAATTAGCGGAGGGTACAAAACTCCCCTCAATTCGATACAATTTGCAGATGTTGAATGTAACCTCGAAATTAAACCTCCACAAATCACGTGTTTTTTGTAGTGTTCTATTCCAGAATCCTTTCAGATTAGAGTTGTTGTATACAAAAGTAGCCCCATCCACTGCTTCACATTCTTGGCTAGTCCCACTAAGTTGGAATGCCTTAAACAAATGTGTGGTAACAGGTAAAATCCGAAGATTGTTTCCATCCTTCTAGGGGGAGATGTCAACCAACTCTTCTTTTTACGAACATAAACCTTAGGTTAAGGGATGAGCAACTTTTTTTTTTGTGTGCTAATTGATGGCTGGCACATAATTAAGTTTTAATTACTTTAATTAATGGAAGCTACATATTTATGTTTTTAGCCGCTTCATTTGGATACAATCTTAAATTTATGACTTGTACATCATCTAGAAATATTCATGCATGTTTATAATAAATAAATAAAAATTAGAAAGGTATCCTCTTGAATGTAACTTGTAACTTCATCAAATGATATTTCCGCATTAAAAAGTGACTACAGAAATTGCTTTTATAGAGTTTCAAACAAACTTGGAATAGAAAACATTATGACTAACTGGTCC
Organism: Solanum acaule; assembly: GCA_036250505.1. Classification (NCBI taxonomy): domain Eukaryota; kingdom Viridiplantae; phylum Streptophyta; class Magnoliopsida; order Solanales; family Solanaceae; genus Solanum; species Solanum acaule. The sequence continues at coordinate 5,661 of JAJOOR010013340.1, read as the reverse complement.
TAAGGAAATAATTGCACTTGTTGGAAAAGGTAACAAATACTTCATCAGATTTGAGGAATTAGTAGAACTATTGTTGCAATCGTTATGCTCTGGCACTATAACCAGTTTCTCCAGATTTATTGCATGCTCAAGTAAGAACTTCAAGAATTTATGGAGCTCTGTTGCGTCAGATGTATATGTATGACTACATAATGGAATAACCTTGACATTCTTCAAATTCTGTAAGGAAACTTTGAATATGTTTTCTTCAATGGAGAGGTACTTCTTGTCTTTCGACAAATCAATATCTTCATCTTCATAAAAGGGGTGGTACTATAGATACCAAAGAAGGACAAATCAGGTTAGTCGTTGAGGCTGTAAGTGATCAATATACATTTGACACAAAGATATCCTAAAGTAAGAAAAGAACAGAAAACATATCGCCCTATCAAGAAATATCATCAAATTTTCCAACTTAGGAGTTGACCTTAAGAGGTTGTCTAGTAGGGGGAACGAAAGTTTTGAAATACAGAAACTTATTGTCAACCATATCTGCATTCTAGCAATGGTAAGGAGACGTCTTCCTCTTCCAACATCAAAATGGAAATCACCTAAAGAGAAGAACGATTCATCATATAAAATAGGAGATCTATTCACAATTAACATAAAAAGACTGGAGATATTTGGGACTGATAACTGACCTTGACAAACCAGGATGAGAGTATTAGCTCATTAGGACAACGAGCGCTTACCAGAAGATCTTTCACTATGTTTTCATCCATTTCATCAAATTCATCACAGTTGATATCAAGATTGGCATGGTTCAAAGATGAAAAGTCCCTCAACTTAATTCTCGTATCATTAAAAACCCCATAAATCATTAAATGTTCAACATATGGAGCAACAATTTCAAAGCAACATGTATCACCTTCGAATGAATACCAATACCTGTAACGATGACCATTATGGATCAATTCCAATCGCCTACATTTTGGAGAAGTCACGTGCAAATGATTAAAACCACAAAATTGGCGTAGCTTCAAAGATTCCAATTGAGGACAATTTGACATTATTTGTTTAATGTGTTCATCCCGGAGAAACAAATCTTTCAGCGTTAAACTCTTCAGAGATGTCCAATTTAGTACACAATATTCTAATATTCTGCAATTCTCACAGTTGAGTTTTAGAATGGATGAACTACTACATAGAACTTCAGGTAAGCTATAAGGTTGGTCATGCTCTGCTGGATCAACAATATACCGTATATTCAAGCATAAATCCTCCACTTTCTTATTCACAGCAAACTCAAGCCACTTGTCAATTACCAGAAAATAAGACACACCATCATCATATCCGAACATAAAGTTTAGACTAAACTTTTGAATGGTAGAGCAACTAAGGAGAGGTAGTATATTATCCGTTAAGGAAATGAATTTGAGCACAGTCGAGCTATCTAAACGGCTATACTCCTTGTTGTCATAACCAATTTTGTTGATACAAGTCCAGAAGTATTGCCAATCTTTAGAGAGAATAGTTGTTCAGAACGCATCTGTTATGGGCAATAAAGAAAGAATTTCGACAATTAGAGCATGAGGTAGCTTACTAATCCTATCAATTTCTTCACATTCTGTCTCAATCTTCGATTTTTTCTGAGCTGAGTTTTCAATAAGCTGACTTTCAAAGTTGCTAGAGAATTGGTCTTGGTTGCTCATGTTGTTCGAACAGTATTACTATTGCTACCTGAAATCACAATGTCAGCGAACCACTCAACCATAAAAAAAATACACTAGAATTTGTTTGTGAAGAATAAGAAGAATTTTTGAAAATCTGTTGTTGAAAAATAATAGAAAATCGATATATTTATAGAAAACAAAGAAAGCATAAACATGTTCTTATTATGCCTTCTCGGAAAGGTCACAACCCCTTGGAAAAGTCACAGCCCTTTGGAATAGTCACAACCTTTCCAAAAAGTCACACGAAAAGTCGCAATTCTTCAAAAAAAAATCACAACTATTCATAAAATTTTCAACTGTTCATTTTTCATTTACACCTTTTAAAACCCAACAAGTCATGCTACACTTCTCTTTTGTTAAGAAACAACACAGGGCTAAGAAGGGGTGAAAATTATCATACATCAATACTGAGAATAAATTTACTTGTAACTATAATTGCTATAGACAATTTCTATTTCTTTTTTTGTTCATTCTTTTTTAATGTGATAATATATTATATTTATTAATATATTTTTGTTTTAAAAATAGGGGTCGGGAAAGGGAAAAATGAAGGAGGAGATTACAATTAAGGTGAGGAATTGAATGATCTCACCAAAAAAAGTGAAAATTTAGTAGTCAATGCTACTAAGATTATCCCATGTAATAATAGTATATAATTACAATTTGAGGCAATTTTAAACCATAAAAAAGGGCAATAAGGCATTTAAACTTAAAGCTCAAGAGTCCTGTATTTTAGTAAACAAAATTATTCATCAAAATTCAAATACAAAATTTAAGAAATGAAATTAGGATAAAGGAGACATACACAATGTAGACTTTGGTTTCCCTTTCAAAATCTTGATTATTATTTTTTTTGTATATTTTCAATAAAGGGCTAATGCCACACTACTTATATAGTGGCCATGGAGTTAACCATTTAATTTTTTTCTACTTTTTGTCAGACTTTTTTGTTCATAGATAGAATATATATAAATTAATTAATTAATGAGATCTAGACATTCAAGATATTATGTCATTAATGGTTATTAGTTGATTATTTTTCCTAAATAGGTTGCTCATGTCATGCTAAAATCATCATTCACGTAATTATTTTCTTCCTACATATTTTTTTAAAAAATAAGGGCAAATAAAGATATATTTTCTTATTTTAATTTGTCACACCTACTTTCCTTTTTAATTCATTTAAATAATTATTATTTTCTCTTTTTATAATCCTTTTAATTACATATGAATCCATAAAAGATGAGGAGAGACGTGACAAACTCATGATATGTGTTATTTAACGTCTCCACATTGCATTCTTATTTTATAGGAGTAACAATTAATAGAACTTGATTTCCATTATGCAAATAATTTCTATTGATTTAGCTAAGTGACTATATGATTGATTGTTCTAATGTATTCGTCCACTAACTAAGCAGGACCAGGTCCTTTAGACAATTTCTATGCACAAAAGTAAATACAGAAAGTAAAGAGAACACACAATACTTTACGTGGAAACCTCTTTGCTAAAGGAAGTAAAACCACGACCTGTCTCACAGGATTTTCAAACTGTTTTCACTAATCTTCTCAAGCAAAAGCGAAACACAGTTTACAACACACACTGAGATTGACCTCCTAATCTCAACTCTATGTAATACAACCTATTACTTACTGAGCCTAAGCAATGCATCCATTGCCCACTAGACAAACCCTCACTGATTAATATAGACTTTTTGTCGTAAGACACAAATTTACCCTTAACTAAGTTCTTACAATGACTCACATAAATTTTTGAAATGTTTCTATCAAGAGTGAAAAGAATCCTACAAGTTAAGCACAAATACAAGCAATAATAATCACAACAAGATTCTTCAGTCGATAAGGTCCCTTTTGTTTTGTTTGAAGCTTGAATTTTCTCTCTTTGAATGAATGATTAATTTGTTGTTCGGCATGTTGATTATATCAACCATAAAGAATTATTGATCGTTGGACAAACAACCTCGTCCATTCTGATTGGTTTAGTACGCTGGTGACTTCACCAACCTCTGACAAGACAGCTTTCCAGCTGTATAGCACATTGCTCTAGACGAGAACACTCTGCAGAGGACCGGGTCCCTGCATTTGTGAGGATCATCAAAACATCTGAAAAGCCTTAAACTTATCATCTCCCCCCCTTTTTGGTGATGACAAAACAAACTACCTCACATGAGTTTAATAATTATTCAAATTATCAGTCAATTCCCCCTATCACCATATTCCCCTTGTCAACAAACTTCTACATTTCAAAACATCATTTACGGTCAATTCCTCCTTTTCATTGAAAAGGAGTGACAGTAAACATATATGACCTGCATGCAAAACTGTTAGGAATTAAGTGCCATGGGCCACACAGTACATGCGCAAGTAAGCAATAATAGAGAAGATAGAAGCCTACCAAATAGGTCAAAAAGATATAATTTACATTAGATCACTTATGATGGCCACAAAGTTCAACCAAAACAGTACAATTGCCACAATATTAAAACTGGTGAAACAACCAAGACACGAAAAGACTTAAGAAAGCTTAGACAAACAAACTCTTTTTAGGACGGAGGGGAACGAGGAGGGAAGGACCACAACAAAAGGGTCATGTGAGTGTTGGCATCAATATGCACCTTAATGAGTTGCTTGTTAATGGACTTCCTCACTGAGTGAGGCATTTGGCTTCAGCAATTGTGCATATTCTCAGTTCTCAAATTTTCTACTTCCTCCTTACTGTCAGCACTAGTACCAGGTCCTCAAGAAATAGCCTGCTACAGTTGTGCCTTAAGTCATGCAATTTCTATCTCATTAGAACTTAAGGTTATTGTAAGATCATTTAACTCACGCTTGAGGGATTCCTGGTGCTCAAGAAGTTCAGACACATGTGACTTGGCTTTGACTTTACTCTCAGCACATTCACATTCCAAGAGTGTTGCTGGAGAAAACATCTTCTTTACAGTACCAAGTATTCCCCTTCCAAGAGGCACTCCGAAATGGTCAAACACATGATTCAATAAGTACCAATAAGGTATGCCATGTTTGGCATTTTTCATGTCATCACCCTGTGCATGTATTCAAGCATAATTCCAAGAAGGTTGATAGCCTCGAGTTAATCAAATTGTTCCATGAGGAACAAATCTATTGCAGAGGCCAGAGTCCTCTTTTCACTCCTGGGCACCATGACCTTATTAACAAACTCAAAAAGTAACTCCTACTCGCCTTTGAGGAACTTCTTAGGAAGACCTGTACACTTCATGTCCCCACGCTTGACAGCCCTTCGAACGAAATCAACAGAAGGCTTGCAACATTCAATGGACCTGATCCCTTTAGAAGGAACTCCCAATATGATCCCCAATCTTTCTTCATTCAGGGAGATTTTTACCTCACGTACCGTTGTCAAAATGCCACCATCATCAAGGAGCTCTATTTTGTAATAGAACTCTCGTACTTGTGGCTCATGCAAGTAAGGTGATGGACATTCGAACAAGTGTTCCAAACTTTGTAGTGAGACAGAATAAAAAAAGGTACACATATCGTGTTCTGTGAGAATGTCGGGATCAAACACCCTCCCGTTTAGTACCTTTTGATTTTCAAGTTCTGCAACACGCTCTTCCCTTGTAAACACCTTACCTTCAACTTGTTTCTGAGCAGTCGGACCTGGTCCCTTAACAAATTTTGATTTCGAGGGGGCCTTTTTAGTCACCCTAGCCCTTTTTACAGGTGATTTTTTCTCAGAATTAGGACATAATTTAACTTTGATTCGTTCTTCCTTTGCCTTCTTCTTATTCTGTTTCACCACTACTCTTGTAATGACCCTCCAGGTCATTTTTAAATTAAAGCATTCATTCCATCGTTTAGAGCGTTCCTGTAGCGACCCCAAGTCATTTATGACTTGCTGGCACTGACTGTTCGGTCGCCTGGTCGTTCGTTTGGGTTTTAGGCCCAT
>JAJOOR010013339.1:0-32682 GCA_036250505.1 Solanum acaule | reverse complement strand
GACCCCTCCCCCCCCACCCCCACCCCCACCCCAAAAAAATAAGTTTGTTTTTTAAAAATATTTTCAACTTCAAAATTTTATTTTTCACCCCTACCCTCGACCCTCCCACCCCCCACCCAAAAAAAAATAAAAAATTAAGTTTTCTTTTTTAAAAAAATTTCAACTTCAAATTTTTATTTTTTCACCCCCACCCACCCCCCAAAACAAAATTTAAGTTTGTTTTTAAAAAATATTTTCAATTTCAAAAAATATTTTCTACTCTCTAGTAAAAATAAAAGATATTTTTTCATTCATAAATCAAACACTAAAATATCTTTTTCAGAAAATATTTTCTACTCACCAACCAAACATGAGAAAACAAGTCAAAAATCTACTTGTTTTCTAGGAAAACAGTTTTCATGGAAAACATTTTCCTTCATACCAAACACACCCTAAAAGACAACGATTCAAGAGGAATTCAAATCGTCGTGTTCTTTTCATTTTTTATACAAATTAAATTACAAATATATGTATTTATTTACTATTTATATGAATTTAAATTAATCCACATGAATGATTCAAATCTAAATTCTCCAAATATATACAACTCAATATAGGAGAAGAATGTGAGATCGTGAGAAAAAAAAATGAAACGTCGAAATATTATTGCGGGAATCTCCATTTTTCAGTAAAAGCACTACCAATAATATGGTATTTATGTAGTGACTTTCTGTTTCAACATAGTACTTTTTATTTTGGGGGAAATTCTATAAAATAAAATTTATTAAAATCTCATTATTTTGGCCAAATAACTAATTTATTGATTGGGAAAATTGTATAAAATAGCAAATTATTAATTCAAATTAAATGTGATAACCACAATTTGATTCAATTGTAAACCGTAGCAAACAGCTGTCATTCGCCTCTCTCCCTAGGTTTCTCGCTCGCCAGTCTCTCCCTCGCCTCTCTCGCTTTTATACAAACACAAATGTATAAAATGCATTTGTGTTTGTATAAAGCGAGAGAAAAGTGTATATACAAATACGAATACATATATTTTCGTCCTATACACTTAGGAGTCGTTTGGTTTAAATTCAAATTATGATGAGATTAGTTATGATGTGATAAATTATGATGGGATAAGAATGATGGGATAAGTTATGATGGGATAAGTTATGCTAAGATTATTTTTTATTGAGTGTTTGGTTTGTTGTATTCAAAATAATAAATCTTAAGAACAATATATAAGTTTACAAAAATACCCTTCATGGATGTGAAAAATAATGTATAAAAAGTGTTTAAAGGGACATTTTTGTCATTTAGTCATTTTATCCCGGGATTACTATACCACCCATGGGAAGGGATAACTTATCCCGGTACTAATTATTAATCCCGGGATAAGTTATCCGGGACTTGCCAACCAAACAACAAATTAAGTGACACTATAATTTAATCCGAGGACTATTTTAAGTTATCCTTCACACCAAACGACCCTTATAATTATACAAATACAAATCTTCCCCTGCCAGTTCTCTTTTGTCTTTCTCTCTTTCTAGCTTTATACAAACACAGATTATACAAATTACAATGTATAATTTGTGTTGTATAAAGCGAGAGAGAGATATTTGATATACAAATGTTTTATTTCGATTCAATTGTATACAAATTCAAATTTTATGCAGATATACAAACATATAAAATTGAATTGAGGGCTGCCAGCGATTTATACAAACGAGAGGATGCCAACGATTATACAAATGGCCTACCAGCAAAATTATACAAATCTGAATCTCCTGCCAGCGAGTTATACAATCTGATGCTCCCTAGCGAACTTTACATAGCAAACATAAAGTTTGATATGGAGCGCAATTATACAAACTATAACTATAACATACAAATATGATTTTTATGTTTGCTATATATGAAAGTTGCTCTTACTTTTTGCATGAAAAGGAAGCTCAAGCAAAATTTATTATAAACTTGACCCCGAAAAAATCTAAAAAGTTATTGAATTTTAAAAAGTGAAATAAAATTTTAAAAATATCACATGAACAGAAAATATATATGTGACGAGTATGTGTATCTCACTCAATTGCGATAAAACTATGTATAAACAAAGACTATCAAATAAGCAAATTTAAATAAATAATTATATTTATTAATAGTTTAGAGTTAAGAAAAAATTGAATAAAATTAACAAATTAAAGAGGTCTTTATGTATTTTGTCAAACATACAATGTTCTAATGAGGATTGAAATTTAGTCAATTTCATTTATGATTTATTAACTTAATTTATCCTAATTGATAAAATAAATAAATGGACAATGACAAAAAAATAAGTAAAATTGTCAACAAAATTTAATAATACTTTAAAACACCCATAATAAAAATTGAGTTGTCTCTAAATGACCCCACCCCAACCCTACCTCATAATTTTTTTCCTATATATATACTCTTCCTCTCCTTAGAATGAAGAACAAAAAAATAACAAGATGGAGGGACAAGCGGACAACAACAGAGTTCTACTATCGATTCAATATCCCAAAGGAGCTTTTCTGAAGCAGTATTTGGCATCGATAACTCAACAGATGTGCAGTCGCAACCTCTATCTTCAACTTCATCTAGCAGACTCCCTCCAAGGCAACAATTGAGGTTTCGTGATGTGAAGACACTAGCCAGACTCATGGGTCATCTTACTGAAGAGGAGAAAAGAGTCATTTTGCTCATTTATAATAATAATAATTAATGTAAAAGGTTTATTATTTAATTTCAGCATGCACTTGTTGCTTGATCTTTTAATTCCTTCATCACTTAGATGATTTCTGTTTTGTTTTTCCATTTTTGTTTGATCTTTATATTAATAAGTTTTACAATTGAGTGCATGAGTTATGGTGATACAAAAGAAGATAAAAAGACAAGGGGGTCGCCCTAATTTATTTATTTTGTTTAGAGCCGTCAAAATGAGTTTATCTCATGGGGCCGGCCCAACGCTACCTGAAATTGGAGTAGGGTTGGGATAAGATTTTTCAAACCCATTTAAAGCTAAGGCTTATAAGCCCGGCCCATATAAGTCTTTGACCTTTGAGGCTTGATCAGGGCAGGGCCGAGGTAGGCTCATGAGCCAGAACTATTTATTTAAAGGTAACTTACAACAATCTCATTAGTATATGAACTAATTCCCTAAATGCACGCTATGTTGTGATTTACGAATCTTACTAGATTGTGGTATGTCCATATAAATGTACTCAAAATTAGGTTAATTTGTTCTAGGTACACTCTATCCATGTGGATTTGCACATATCTTGGATACTTGGACAAATCTCGAGCCCTTGCCTCCCTCTCATCTCGTTCGTCACTCTCATATCTCGCTTACGTATTTGGGATGCATCACGCCAGATACATGTATCTCATGTATCTAGTATCGTAGATACATGCCATATTTGATTTGAAAATCTTCTCATTTTCTTGATGTAATAGAATTTTAAGTTTGAAAAGAAAAAAAGAAGGGCCAGCCCGCCCTAGCCCTCGACCCTTTTAGGGTTGGGTTAGGTTGAGAATTTTCAGGCCACTTTCAAATGAAGGGTCATCCCGCCCTAGCCCATCGAATTCCTTGACCCGTGAGGCTTGGCCAGGTGGGGCTAGGCCGGCCCTTTTTGACAACTATAAAATTTTGCTTCTATACTCATTCTCTAACTTTTTTTAGGTTTTATTTGATTCAAAAATAAATTTATATTAATTTTATATTTTATATGAGATAAGTGATACTATAGGATTTTGAAATAAAAAATTATACAAATTTTAGGTAATATCTCATACAAAATGCAAGATATATAAATTTAATTTCAAAATAAATACTGGAATAATCCACCTAATTTCTTGTAGCAAAATACTCATTAAAGATTTTTTATACACCTTACTCTAATAAATTTGTCATTCTATTTATTAATTTAAATAAATTTTCACCATTAATAATAAATACAATTATAGTGTTCAAATAACGTGTGGTTATCTTTTTAACCTATTGTACCAGCAACATCTTTGGTCCTATTTATGAATTCAAATCAATATATACTTAGAAGAAAATTTGAAATGTCGATATTATTGAGATGATAAGTTACAAAATCTAATACTTCAAAGGTAGATATTTTTCTAATTTTATAATTTCTGCGACTTCTAATTAATTTTGTATGGTTAATTCTTCTTTCATGGCCTTATATCATTCCGATTAAGAAATAAAAAAGGAATCGAAGCTAAATTAATGATTAATAGAAATATTATTTTACTACAGAAAAAAAAATAAGCAAGAGAGCACAATTATAATGATCCAAAAAAGATTTATAAGTAGCACCAATGATTAAAACTACCTACATTGAAAACTCGAATTATAAGTCTGAAAATATGTATGTATGGCTAGAGCATATGATAGTATTGTTTCTTGGTTATATTTGCAGAAGGCGGAGCTAGGTGGGGATTTGTGGGTTCGGACGAATTCATTAATTATTTTGTAGACTTTGTATTTGTATTAAATACTTACATAATTATATATGTATATAAACTTGTAAAGCCTCTGATAAAATTGATTGACAACTTAGTGGTAAGGAAGGAGCGGTGGAAATGCCTTTCACACTAGTGTTGTGGATTCAAATCTCATTATTAATTTTTTGCACTAAAATTTAGAACCTCCAAACTCATAATTTTAGCTTTGCCTCTGTATATTTGTATATTTATGATTTTTGAAGGTTGTTATCTATTATTAGTACTAATATAAATGATATATGTCTTTGCTTCTTAATATCATAGTTAGAAGTGTTCTCTTATAAAAGAAGTAGCGGACATATGTTTGTTTCATAATTTATTTTTATTTTTTTGACATTTTATACCCAATGGTGTTTGGTAAGTGGATTAATCATTGTTTACTGTTTTATGGTTAATTTTTTGACATTTACGGACTTAAAAAGAAGTAAAATAAGCAATCAAATAAAATTAATGAATAACTCCTCCTCCTCAAGTTATCTATTGAGAAAATACATAAAAATAATAATCTTGAAGTTGGTCGGATAACTTACTTTAGCACTTAAATTATACGGGCGTTTAAATACCCCCCATAACATCTTTGATGTGAATTAAATGCAACCCTAAGGGATGCCATGGCAAATAGAGTGAGTTCACTCACCTAATAGCGTGTGAAAGAGTTAAAAAGGGAAACTTTTTTTTATAAAATCATACATGTCATTTTTTTATAGGTCAATATATAATTAATATTTTAAATATTATTATCTAATTATATTAACGTTTATTAAACTATATGAATTTTCTTATTGGCCCACAAAACTTTTAATTTTTTTCTCTTCATTTTATTGTCTTCTCCAATAAGCTTCTTCTCCATTGAAGCATCCCTTTTTCTTCCATCTTTATCTTCAACTCTATCAACTACTTCAATTTCACCATCTCTTTAGTAATCCACAAAACCCAACACCAATAGCTAATTATTGACGTCAATTTCACACATATAAATTTTGTCGATTTTCATCGGAGCTAAAAAAACTTGTTGGTTCACCGAATAAGACGAAGAAAGGAAGAGAAACATGAGGCGTGGTGGAGCTCATTGGAAAATATGAAGAGGAAAACAATGAACAGTTAAGAGCTAGAAATGGTGAAGAAGACGGAAGAAGAAAGAAGTGAAGGGGGTGGGTATGGGGGAAAATAAAAAGGGGGTGGGTGGGAGCTGGCTATGGGGGAATAAAAATGGATCCACATTTTAAATTTTAGTTTTAAAAAATGCATTTGTAATTAATTACTTAGTGTAAATTAATTTTAAAAACTGTTAAAAGAAAAATTTGTGAAAATAATTAATAAAAATAATAATTAATGATGTGGTGTTGACATGGCTATGTTGTAGCACTTACATGGCAATGATGTGGCAAGTGAGAGTGGTATAATAATCTCAGGGTAATTTTTAATTCACTTCAAAGATGTTAAGGAGGGTATTTAAACGCCCATGTAGTTTAAGTGCTAAAATAAGTTATCCGATCAAGTTCAGAATTTTTTTTATGTGTTTTCTCTTATCTATTTGATAATCTTCTTTTATTTTTCAATTAGTTTAGTGTACGTGCGATGCACGTGTGTGACACGTCAATATAAAACACTGCCAATAATAATAAAATAGATTATAATCTAACTACACACTCTCATATCTTAGATCATTAACTGATTAGCCAGAAATTGCATCATATCATATCTAATTACCTCTCTCAAATACTTCTTCTGTCTATCCAACATTAATATGGTATTTATGTAGTGACTATCTCTTTCAACATAGTACTTTTTTATTTTGGGGGAAATCCTATAAAATAAAATTTATTAAAATCTCATTATTTTGGCCAAATAACTAATTATTTTTTTGCCTGAAAAGGAGAGCTCAAGCAAAATTTATTATAAACTTGACCCCAAAAAAATCTAATCTCACTCAATTGCGATAAAATCATGCATAAAGACAGACTATCAAATAAGCAAATTTAAATAAATAGTTATATATATTAATACTTTAATAGTTTATAGTTTAGAAAAAATTGAATAAAATTCACAAATTAAAGAGGGCTTTATGTATTTTGTCAAACATACAATATTTTGATGAGGATTGAAATTTAGTCAATTTCATTTATGATTTTTTTAACTTAATTTATCCTAATTGATGAAATAAATAAATGTACAATGACAAAAAAAAAAAAAATGTAAAATGGTCAACAAAATTTTAATTTACTTTAAAACACCCCCTAATAAAAATTGAGTTGTCTCCCCCCACCCCACCCCAACCATACCTCATAAATTTTTTCCTATATATATTCTTCCTCTCCTTAGAATGAAGAACAAAAAATAGCAAAATGGAGGGACAAGGCAGACAACTACAGGGTTCTACTATCGATTCAATTGCCCAAAAGAGTTCTTCTGAAGTAGCATCTGGCATGGATAACTCAACAAACGTGCAGTCGCAGCCTCCATCTTCAGCTTCATCTAGCAGAGTCCCTCCAAGGCAACAATTGAGGTTTCGTGATGTGAAGACACTAGCCAGACTCATGGGTCGTCTTACTGAAGAGGAGAAAAGAGCCATTTTTCTCCTTTATAATAATAAGAATAATAATTAATGTAAAAGGTTTATTATTTAATTTCAGCATGCACTTGTTGCTTGATCTTTTAATTCCTATCACTTAGATGATTTATGTTTTGTTTTTCCATTTCTGTTAGATCTTTATGTTAGTATGTTTTACAATTGAGTTCATGATTTACGGCGATACAGAAGAAGATAAAGAGGCAAGGGGGCGGAAAGGTCGCCCTAATTTATTTATTTTGCTTAAATCCGTCAAAATGGGTTTATCCTATGGGGCTTGTCTAACCCTACTTGTTATTGGGTAGGGTTGGGAGAGGATTTTTCAAACCCATTTAAAACTAAGGCTTATAATCCTTTAGCCCTTAAGGCTTGATCAGGGCAGGTCCGGGGTAGGCCCATGAGCTAGAACTATATATTAAAGGGTAACTTACAACAATATCACTAGTATATGAATTAATTACCTAAATGCAAGCTATGTAATAATTTATGAATCTTACCAGATTTTAGTATGTCTAGTTAATTTGTTCTAGGTTCACTCTATCCATGTGGATACACACGTATATAGGATACTTAGACAAATCTCAGGCCCTTGCCTCCCTCTCATCTCGTTCGTCACTCTTATATATCTCGCTTGCGTATCTGGGTTGCATCACACCGATATATGTATCTCACGTATCTAGTATCCTAGATACATGCTAATCACACCAGTTTTTTTGCTAGTGTTATTGAAACAACACTATAGTTTGCCATATTTGATTTGAAAATCTTCTCATTTCCTTGATTTAATGGAATTTTAAGTTTGAAACGAAAAAAGAAGGGTCAGCCCGCCCCAACCCCCAACCCTTCTAGGGATGGGTTGGGTTGAGCATTTTCAGGTTCTTTCAAATGAAAGGTCGGCCTGCCCTGGCCCTTCAAATTCCTTGACCCGTGAGGCTTGGGCTTGGTGGGTTGGGCAGGCCCTTTTTGACAACTCTAAATGTTTGCTCCTATATTCCATTTCTAACTTTTTTTTAGGTTTTATTTGATTCAAAATTATATTTATATTAATTTTATATTTTATATGAGATAAGTGATACTATAAGATTTTGAAATAAAAATATCTCACACAAAATTCAAGAGATATAAACTTAATTTCAAAATTAATACTGAAATAATCTGCCTAATTTCTCGTACCAAAATACTCATTAAAGATTGTTTTTACACCTTACTCAAATGAATTCATTCTATTTATTAATTTAAATTAATTTTCACCATTAATTATATATATAATTATAGCGTTCAAGTAACGTGTGGTTAGCTTTTTAACCTCTGATACCAACAACATCTTTGATCTTATTTATGAGTTCGAATCAATATATACTTAGAAGAAAATTTGGAATGCCAATATTATTGAGATGATAAATTACAAAATCTAATACTTCTACGACCGATATTTTTCAAATTTAGAATTTCTACGACTTCTAATTAATTTTGTACGCTTAATTCTTCTTTCATGGCCTTATATCATTCCAACTAAGAAATAAAAAGAATTGCAGCTAAACTAATAATTAATATAAATGATATATGTATTTGCTTCTTAAGATCATATTTAGAAATGATGTTAATGTCACGATCCAACCCACCAGGCCGTGCGGGCACCCACTCTAACACCTAAGTAGGAGAACACTCATATCCAAAAGGTTTTAAACATGCGAAAAATTAACGAAGGACGGATATAAATAGAAAATATACATCTTTATTAAAGGAAACCTTTTTAAATAAATAATGTTTAAGACTATTAAAGTAATTAACACCCCAGGGATCTAGTCTAAACAGGTACAAGAGCTACTAAGAGTACAACTGGGACAATATAATAAATGACACGGCTCCCACCATGCGGAAGGAAAAATAGAAGCTGCTGAAGATTTCTTCGTCTTCACCTGAGAAAACGTCACCGATCCTACAACCAGACTATGTCAAAAGACATAGCAACACTAGTATCAGTACAAAACACACGTATTGGTAGGCATTATCGGTCAACTCGACGCCCACCGCATAAATATAAGAAACCAAGTAGTTAGAGACATGCCATAACACCCCTTTCTCCTCCACCTTTATCCTCTCTCCAATCTCTGAGAATTCCACTAACACTCTTTACCAAAAACTACTTCCCAATCAACCTACTTACTGGGTTCTTGATCACAACCTAATCATTCTAACACATAGAATATTTCCCCCAATACAACTACAAACTTCCCAACTAGCCTCTTTAGTCACACACTTACTACCTCTTCATAGTTCCCCGACATGGCCACCTAGTACATTACATCAAGCTTTCTACTAATCACAAAACCCTTTTTATCCCAAAGTGAAATCCACCCAAGTAATTACATCACGAACATTTTTTACCCGAACCTTAACAATTCTTGCAACATTAACTCCCCACTTATCGTATCGTATCCCAATTGGGTGTTTCCCTTTCGGATCACCCAATATTGAGGTACATATCACGTTACTCAACATATAGTAACCATCAAGCATAAGACCTCATAACTATAAAACAACTCCGGTAAATACAACATCAATTATCATTACAAACCACGTTCAACTTCACGATTCTTAAATAACACAATTATATCACGTCATTGGTCCTCTCATGGAACCCAAACTCACACTGTTAGCATACCGAAACGTGGTACCCGATCCAAATATTATGTCGGAACATGGTAACCGATCCCATAGTTATGCCGAAACGTGGCAACCGATCCAAGTTAGTTATACCGGAACGTGGCAACTGAGTCATTCAACACACCACAATCACAAACACAAGTACATTCTCAATAATCATACAATCAACAAGTGATTCATGGGAATTTAGTTCTTCGTTCATACTTATTTACAACTGGTGTGATAAAAAACGCAACATTATCACATACACATACATTATAATGAAGCAATAACAAGAATGCATTCACACCATCATAGAATCACACCCATCGTCTACGAACTACTCATCCACGTTTATCTTGTAGACGTTAATTCTACCATACCTAGCCCTAGTTCATTATCTAGGGCTTCTTCCTAGGATTTAATCACGTTTTATTCGGTGCACGAGGGCCTATGCATAAATCCTACCGTTGATTACATATATTTACACAGGGAACATAGATTTGCAACTACTCAATTCATAAAAACCTAGCCTACTTAGGCACCAAGCAGCTGCACAGAGGAATTGGCTTTAATTTTTGTTTTTAGAATTTGCTACAGTGATCTTAGCTGGAAATCCGCAACCCATCGACATCATTGCAATAGAATTCTCTTTCTCCATATCTCCCAAGCTTACAACAGCTTTTTGGGGTGTTTCTGGGGTGTTTTACGACTAAATTAGGTATTTTAGGAAGAAGGAGGAAATAAGGATTCACGTTATTTACATTATGTCTCGCCTATCCTGCTCTGGCGCTAACTTACCCTGCCCTAGCGAGATAGTGGCCCATAATTTTTCCTGAATTTTTTTGCTTTTCCTAATTAATGACAGTTCGGGTCGTTACAATAGATACCAATTTACCCCTTATTCGTCCCCGAACGACTATTTCACGGATGTCACACGCTCTATATACGGGACACTTATAACTATCGAATTGATCTATTACGGAGACCACGATGGATGGTGATTTTTCAAATAATGACCCACGAAATGTACTATACCCCAAAGGACTAAAAGAAACTGGAGACAACATACATCGAAAGAACGCGTCCAATTTTCACAGCCTGACCCCGCTACAACGGCAACCCTTCCGCTACTGTGGGGACGTTGTGGCAATAAATCTCCCGCTATAGCGGGAGATCAGAAACAGTAAAGGGGGGAAAATAAGTTCATTTATTCATTCCTCCTTAAACTCACCCCCAAACTTCCAAACACTCTCTACTCACTTAGCTTCCGGACGTCAAAACAAGGTAATACTCACACTTTGTACTCTCTTTACTTCATTACATTCTTAATTACAAATGTATAATGATAACTGATTGATTTGGAATGGTTCCCGGGTAGTTATTTGAAAGTAAACTTAGATTGTTAATTTGATAGAATCACGTAGTATGGGTACTTCCTTTACGTCCCTAACGTCTACACTAAGTTCTGGGTGTAAAGATTTCGTAAAAATACGGTTAAATAGATCCAAAAATGGGTGGGGAAAGTTGAAGGGTCTTTTGGTGTGAAACTCTAATTTAGGCCTCATTTAGGAGTTATTTTGCCAAAATAATTGCTTATTTATGTTCTAAGGTAGTTTATATACCTTGATCTGCTGGAATTCTGTCAAAAAAGAGTGTTTTGGGACGAAGAGACGTCATAACCGCGTATGTTGTTCCCTCCAGATGAAGTCCGTTTTGGCGGCCTTCATCCCGCTATGGCAGCCTTCATAAGCCCGCCCTGTGGGATTATGGCCGATGTGGCGCGACACGCCAGACCAGTGGACTACACCCTTAAATCGAATTTTTTCCTCTTCTTGTTTTTAGCCTTTAAACCGACTACCCTATCGTGTTCTAACTTACATTCAACTTATTGCAGACTCTCTAATGGAAGGTCAAAATAAAGAAAACTTACCCTTCATTTGGTTTCCCAATGCCGCGAGTTGGGAAAGACATCATGATAATAAGAACACGGGGTTCTGTTGTGAGAGAGGGTTCGAGGTGCACAACCTAGAGGAGAAAGCGCTTGCATTTCATGCTCGCCTGATAGAGTTCGGATGGGCTCTACTAATTAAGGCTCCCCCAGATGCACGCTCTACCTGGGTGAGGGAGTTTTATGCAATCCTTCCTACCGTTCACTGGGATGACTCTTACCCTGTCATCCATGTCTGGAGAGTTGACATTCCTTTGAATGCCACTGCCATCAATAAAGTACTAGAGTTACCCGAGGTCTCAAACGCTGAATATGAGGCCAAGCTGAGGGAGATGGACCTGGAGTGACTGAAAGACACGTTGGTTAAGCCTGCGCGTCGGGATCAGGTTTACTGGGCTACTGCAAAGGGTATCATTAGCACAGACTGGTCACCTGATGCTAAAAGGTGGCTACACTTGGTGACTAGGAGGGTCCGCCCGTCGGGTAAATGCACCGACGTGACTTTTCCCCGGGCTCTGGTGGTGGTGTGCGTTATACAGGGCATCCAGTTAAATGTGGGGGCGCAAATCGTTTAGAAGTGGAAGATGATCTACTGGGGGACAAGAAGACTTTCTTACTACCGGGACTTATTACTGCGTTGTGCAAGCGGGCGGGAGTGCCACTTTTTTATGCTGATAAGGTACTTCCTATGGATCCCCCATTTTACCCTCTTTTGGTCAAACATGGCTTTACTTCTAGGACCAAGAGAAGAAGGACCGGTGAACTAGCAGCAGCAAGGCGGCCGTGGAGTCGAACGATGAGGACCCACTATCAGGTGCACGGGTCGAGAAGGATCTGGAGGCGTCTGAAAGAGGATGGGTAGTGCCTATGCCAACTTCACCCCTGTTCCACCCAGCACTGCCCTAGAGGTCGAGATACTCCATCGCCAGCTACACCAGGAGATGAGAAAGGGTCAGGAGAAGGATCGTCTGATGGCCCGGATGTGGAAGACTATTAAGTCCATCTTTTCTTGTGTTGCCTCTGACAAGGAGATTCCCCAACTCGATCCAAAGGACTACACGCAGTTGCCTATGCTGAATGAGGCCTAGACTGACGTGATACCTCCAAGAGGACCTCGAATCTGATGTTGACGCCACCCAGTCTGAGGGTTCCTGATTGGCTTTTTGCCCTTCTTGGGCTTGTAAATTTTTGGACAACTCTGTTTTTATCTTTCGCTTTCCTAAGTTTTGTAGAACGTGGATACTTGTTTTTGCTAAACTATACAACCTTTAAATCAATTACTAGGCTCTATAATCTATTCTCGATTGCTGAACACCGAGAGGACTGGCAGGGATTTGTACAGATCCCATTTGGGTTGATAATCTGTAACTAAGGAAAACAGGGGAAACAGGGCTGAGATTCTGCCCCGCCATGTCCCGCTTTGGCGGGAAAAATTCCGCTCTGGTGGTCTCGCTATGGCGGGACTAATTCCGCCCCAACGGCTCAGACGAGACCAAAACCCAGGCCCATAATTTATGGGTTTTTTTTTCATTTTTCTACATTTTCCCCAAGATTCCCAGCTTTACCATACCCATCTAATTTAAATCTCCAAGCTCTGAAAAATCAATGTCCATCCCCAGGATACACGAACCAACTCATTCTAATTAACTCTGCACCACAACCCACCCATCCCCAGGATACACCCAGATATTCACAGGATTACTAGTTGGTCGCAACGCGTGTCCATATTTCATCTTACAAATCACTCATAGATTATCTAGACCCTCGCACCAAACTTAGTTAAGACCTCTTCCCTCAACAGGTTTCATGATATTCAAGTAGTTACACTTGCATAATTCAACCATTTAGCCAACATATTACGCATATTTTCCAGACACGTAATACTGTGTCCTTAATCATGTCACACACATCAACCATAACACTTTCATATCACCCGTAAAACCAAACATCCAAATGAGACTTTCACATTCACAGTTATTTCAAACAACAAGAAACGCACGCATTCACAGTTACAACTACACATCACAACAATTTCACATTATAAGTTAGTTCGTCCCATAGATGACCATTACTGATCATCTATGCCTTATACAACCCTTAAGGCCAGATACCAATTGGAACCTTCTCGGTTCATATTAACTTTTGCTTGTATCTCTTTGGTCGTAACCACAACGTCTAGTCTACTTCGTTGAGATACCAATTGGAATCGGGAGAAACCAATTGGACTCAACTCATACCACAAGTGACACTCGCACGAAAGGAGAGAAAAGATGAGACAATTTCCTAGAATACTTCGTAGCTTCTTGAAGGTTAGGAGTGGACGTCAACACACCAATCCGCAGGAGTCTATTTCACATTTTCCTCTTATACTGGGAGACTGGTAACCTGGGATCTGATACCAATTTGTCACGACCCAACCCACCAGGTTGTGCGGGCACCCACTCTAACACCTAAGTAGGAGAACCCTCATATCCAAAAAGTTTTAAATATGTGGAAAATTAACGAAAGACGGATATAAATAGAAAATATACATCTTTATAAAGGAAACCTTTTTAAATAAATACTAGTTAAGACTATTAAAGTAATTAACACCTCCAGGGATCTATTCTAAATAGAAAGCTACTACGAATACAATTGAAACAATTTAATAAATGACACGGCTCCCACCATGCGGAAGGAAAAATAGAAGCTGATGGAGATTTCTTCGTCTTCACCTAAGGAAATGTCACCGATCCTGCAACCAGATTATGTCAAAAGACATAGCAAGAGTAGTATTAGTACAAAACACACGTACTGGTAGGCATTATTGGTCAACCCGACGCCCACCGCATTAATATAAGAAACCAACTAGTTAGAGACATATCATAACACCCCTCGCTCATCCATTTTTATCCTCTCTCCAATCTCTGAGAAATCCACTAACACTCTTTACCAAAAAACTACTTCCCAATCAACCTACTTACTGGGTTCATGATCACATCCTAATCATTCTAACACATAGAATACTTCCCCCAATACAACTACAAACTTCCCAACTAGCCGTTTTAGTCACACCCTTACTACATCTTCATAGTTCCCCGACATGGCAACCTAGTACATTACGTCAAGCTTTCTACTAATCACAAAACCCTTTTTATCCCAAAGTGAAATCCACCCAAGTAATTACATCACAAACATTTTTTACACGGACCTTAACAATTCTTGCAACATTCACTCCCCACTTATCGTATCGCATCCCGATTGGGTGTTTACCTTCCGGATCACCCAACATCGAGGTACATATCACGTTACTCAGCATATAGTAACCATCAAGCATAAGACCTCATAACTATAAAACAACTCCGGTAAATACAACATCAATTATCATTACAAACCACATTTAACTTCACGATTCTTAAATAACACAATTATATCACGTCATTGGTCCTCTCATGGAACCCAAACTCACACTGTTAGCATACCAAAACATGGTACCCGATCCAAATATTATGCCAGAACGTGGCAATAGATCCCTTGGTTATGTCGAAACGTGACAACCGATCCAAGTTAGTTATGCCGGAACGTGGCAACCGATCCATTCAACACACCACAATCACAAACACAAGTACATTCTCAATAATCATACAATCAAGAAATGATTCATGGGCATTTAGTTCTTCGTTCATACTTATTTACAACTGGTGAGATAAAAAACGCAATCTTCGCACATACACATGCATTATAATGAAGCAATAACAAGAATGCATTCACACCATCATAGAATCACACCCATCGTCTACGAACTACTCATCCACATTTATCATGTGGACGTTAATTCCACTATACCTAACCCTAGTTCATCATCTAGGGCTTCTTCCTAGGATTTAATCACGTTTTATTCGATGCACGAGGGCCTACACATAAATCCTACTGTTGATTACATATATTTACACAGTGAACACATATTTACAACTACTTAATTCATAAAACCCTAGCCTACCTAGGAGCCAAGCAGCTGCACGAAGGAATTTTCTTTAATTCTTGTTTCCGGAATTCGCTACGGTGATCTTGGCTGGAAATCCGCAACCCATCGACATCTGTGTGCTAGAATTCTCTCTCCTCATCTCTCCTAAGCTTGCAACAGCTTTATGGGGGTTTCTGGGGTGTTTTACGACTAAATTAGGTATTTTAGGAAAAAAGAGGAAATAAGGATTCGCGTTATTTACATTCTGTCTCGCCTATCCCGCTCTGGCGCTAACTTACCCTGCCCTAATGGCTCTGTCCCGCCCTGGCGGGACGGTGGCCAATAATTTTTTCCAATTTTTTTTGCTTTGCCTAATTAACGACAGTTCGGGTCGTTACAGTTAAACAAAATGTATTTCCTTATTTTTTATATTCTCTTTTAAAAGAAGTAGTTGACACTTGTTTGTTTCGTGATTTATTTTTATTTTCTTGATATTTTGTACTCAATGGTGTTTTTGTAAGTGGATTAATCATTATTTACTGTGTTATGGTTAATTTTTTTTAGAAATTTACGGACTTGAAAAGAAGTAAAATAAGCAATCAAATAAAATTAGTCAATAACAACTCCTCCTCAAGTTATCTATTTGATAATCTTCTTTTATTTTTTAACTAGTGTGCATGCGATGCACGTGTGTGTTACGTCAATATAAAACATTGCCAATAATAATGAAATAGATTCTACTCTAACTACATACTCTCATATCTAAGATCATGTCCTATCTAATTACCTCTCTCAAGTACTTTTTTTATCTACATTTATTTTTTCTCATATCTATTACATCCAACCTCTTGCGTCTCTTTATTGCCATACATATATTTGTCATGCTTTATTTGAAGTTTTCTATGTTATTTTTTTATTGATATGATCATGTAAAAAATGTCATATATTATAATTAATATAACATTTATTTAGACTAACGAATCAAATCTCAGATTTATTATCATGTGACAAACTGCAACAAGGTTATAATCTATCGGATGTGTATCTCACTCAATTGCGATAAAATCATGTGTAGATAAAGACTACCAAATAAGCAAATTTAAATAAATAATTATACCTATTTATAGTTTAGAGTTTAGAAAAAAATTGAATAAAATTCACAAATTATAGAGGTGTTTGTGTATTTTGTTAAACATACAATGTTCTGATGAGGATTGAAATTTAGTCAATTTCATTTATGATTTATTAACTGAATTTATCCTAATTGATAAAATAAATAAATGCACAATGACAAAAATAAATGAAGTAAAATTGTCAACAAAATTTATAATACTTTAAGACATCCCCTAATAAAAATTGAGTTGTCTCCAAATAACCCACTCCAGCCCCAACCCCACCTCGTAAATTTTTTCCTATATATATATATATATTTTTTTTTTTTCTCTCCCTAGAATGAAGAACAAAAAAACTAACAAAATGGAGGGACAAGGAGGACAACAACAGGGTTTTACTATCGATACAATTCTCTAAATTAATTTTTCTGAAGCGGTGTCTGGCATCAATAACTCAACAAACGTGCAGTCGCAGCCTCCATCTTCAGCTTCATCTAGCAGATTCCCTCCAAGGCAACAATTGAGGTTTGGTGATGTGAACACATTAGCCAGACTCATGGATCGTCTTACCAAAGAGGAAAAAATAATTATTTTTCTCCTTTTTAAAAATAATTAATGTAAAAGATTTATTATTTAATTTCAGCATACACTTGTTGCTTGATTTTTAATTGCTTCATCACTTAGATGATTTATGTTTTGTTTTTCCATTTCTGTTTGATCTTTAAATTGATATGATTTACAATTGAATTTATGAGTTACGGCGATACAAAAGAAGATAAAGAGACAAGGGGCAGAGAGGTCACCTTAATTTATTTATTTTGCTCCTATACCCCTTCTCTAACTTTTTAAAGATTTTTATTTGATTCAAAATTATATTTATATTAATTTTATATTTTATATGAGATAAGTGATACTATAAGATTTAGAAATAAAATTATACTAATTTTAGGTAATACCTCCCACAAAATTCAAGATATATAAAATTAATTGCAAAATTAATATTAGAATAATCCGCCTAATTTCTTGTACCAAAATATTCATTAATGATTTTTTCTTTTTACATCTTACTCTAATAAATTGTCATTCTATTTATTAATTTAAATAATTTTTCACCATTAATTATATATATAATTATAACATTCAAGTAATGTGTGGTTAGCATTTTAACCTCTTGTACAAACAACATGTTTGGTCCTATTTATGAGTACAAATCAATATAGGCATAGTAGAAAATTTGAAATGTCGATATTATCAAGATGATAAATTATAAAATCTAATACTCCAAAGATAGATATTTTTTAAATTTAGAATTTCTGCGACTTCTAATTAATTTTGTATGCTTAATTCTTCTTTCATGGCCTTATATCATTCCGACCAAGAAATAAAAAAGAATCACAGCTAAGCTAATAATTAATAGAAATATAGTTTTACTACAGGAAAAAATAAGCAAGAGAGCACAATTATATAATGATCCAAAAAAAATTTATAAGTAGCACCAATGATTAAAACTACCAACATTGAAAACTCTAATGATAAGTCAGAAAATATGTATGTATGGGTAGAGCATATAATAGTATTGTTATCGATTATTAGTACTAATATAAATGATATATATCTTTGCTTCTTAAGTTCATATTTAGAAGTGTTGTTAAACAAAATGTATCTCCTTATTTTTCATATTTTCTTTTAAAAGAAGTAGTAGACATTTGTTTGTTTCGTGATTTAGTTTTAGTTTTTTTTACATTTTGTGCTCAATGGTGTTTTGGTAAGTGTATTAATCATTATTTACTGTTTTATGGTTAATTTTTTGACATTTACGGACTTAAAAAGAAGTAAAATAAGCAATCAAATAAAATTAATCAATAACTCCTCCTCCTCAAGTTATCTATTTGATAATCTTTTTTTATTTTTTAACTACTTTAGAGTACGTGCGATGCACGTGTGTGTCACGTCAATATAAAACATTGCCAACAATAATAAAATAGATTATAATCTAACTACACTCTCATATCTAATTAAGATCATGTTATGGGTAACCTGAAGGTGTCATGCACTATCTAATTACCTCTCTCAAATACTTCTTTTGTCTACATCTATTTTTTCCTCATATCTACTACATCCAACCTCTCACGTCTCCATATTGTCATACATATATTTGTCATGCTTTATTTGAAGATTTTCTATGTTATTTTTTATTGATATGGTCATGTAGAAAATGTCATTTATTATAATTAATATAACATTTGTTTAGACTATTAAATCAAATCTCAGATTTAATTATCATATGACAAACTGCATTAGGTTATAAACTACTAGAAAAATATTCTCAATCTTGTATTATTATTATCTCAAGGAAAGCTTATTATAAATTTGACCCAAAATATCTAAAAACTAATTGAATTTTAAAAGTAAAATAAAATTTAAAAAATATCACGTGACCAAAAAATATATATGTGACGAGTATGTGTATCTCACTCAATTGCGATAAAATCATGTATAAATAAAGACTATCAAATAAGCCAATTTAAATAAATTATTATATCTATTAATAGTTTAGAGTTTAGAAAAAATTGAATAAAACTCACAAATTAAAGAGGTCTTTATGTATTTTGTCAAACATACAATGTTCTGATGAGGATTGAAGTTTACTTAATTTCATTTATAATTTATTAACTTAATTTAACCTAATCGATAAAATAAATAAATGCACAATCACCAATAAAATGAAGTAACATTGTCAACAAAATTTTATAATACTTTAAGACATTTCCTAATAAAAATAGAGTTGTCTCCAAATGACCCCACCCCAGCCAACCCCACCTCACAAATAAATAAATAAATAAATAAATAAATATATATATATATATATATATTTTTTTTTATATATATATATTCTTCTTCTCTCTAGAATGTTGAACAAAAAATAACAAAATGGCGGGACAAGGCTAACAACAACAGAGTTCTACTATCAATTCAATTCCCCAAAAGAATTTTTCTGAAGCAGTGGCTGACATCGATATCTCAACAAACGTGCAGTCGCCTCCATCTTCAACTTCATCTAGCAGACCACAACCTAGGTAACAATTGAGGTTTCGTGATGTGAAAACATTAGTTAGACTCATGGGTCGTCTTACTGAAGAGGAGTAAAGAATCATTTTTCTCCCTTTTAATAATAACTAATGTAAAAGGTTTATTATTTAATTTTAGCATTCACTTGTTGCTCTATCTTTTAATTCTTTCATCACTTAGATGATTTATGTTTTGTTTTTCCATTTTTGTTTGACCTTTATATTGATATGTTTTACAATTGAATTCATGAGTTACGGCGCTACAAAAGAAGGTAAAGAGACAAGGGGCCGGAAAGGTCACCCTAATTTATATTTTTGCTCCCATACCCCTTCTCTAACTTTTTTTTAGGTTTTATTTGATTCAAAATCAAGATTTTCTATATTTATATTAGTTTTGTATTTTATATGAGATAAGTGATATTATAAGATTTTGAAAAAAATTATATTAATTTTAGCTAGATCTCTAGAGGTTAGATTTGATCTCTAGAGGTTGTGGTAAGAGAAAAAGTTGAATAAGCACATAAATATTGAAGTACTAAAAGGTATTGAAGAATTTTACCAAACACACCGTTTGCACGATAATTAAATTTATTTTATTAGTATAATAGTGAAATCATATATATATATATATAATACGAATAACATCGAAGAATTACGGCTTATGAATCGTACCTTGTTATAAAGTTATTTAAAAATTATTCATAGAAAATATCTTTATAAAAATCTTCACTAGAACTTTATAGGAATATAAGACGGGAAGAGGGAGAAATTTAATCTATTGTTTTTGTTACATTTCAAGCACATGGGTTTTCTCTCCTTATTTCACAAATAAAAGATAACGGTTCAACATGAGTTTAATCGTCGTATTCTTTAATACAAATTAAATTATAAATATATATTTATTTACTATTTATATGAATTTAAATTAATCCACATGAATGATTTGAATCTAATTTCTTCAGATATATACTACTCAATATAAGAGAAGAATGTGAGATCGTGAAAAAAAAAATGAAACGTTAAAGAATTATCGACGAAATCTCCATTTTTCGGTACAAACACTACCAATATTAATATGTATATTCCATTAATATGGTATTTATGTAGTGACTATCTGTTTCAACATAGTACTTTTTATTTTGGGGGAAATCTTTAAAATAATTTTTTTTTAAATATCATTGTTTTGGCCAAATAACTAATTATTTTTTGACTGAAAAGGAAAGCTCAAAGCAAAATTTATTATAAACTTGACCCCGAAAAAATCTAAAAAGTTATTGGATTTTAAAAAGTGAAATAAAATTTTAAAAATATCAAATGAAGAAAAAATATATATGTGACGAGTATGTGTATCTCACTCAGTTGCGATAAAATCATGTATAAATAAAGACTATCAAATAAGCAAATTTAAATAAATAATTATATTTATTAATAGTTTAGAGTTTAGAAAAAATTGAATAAAATTCACAAATTAAAGAGGTCTTTATGTATTTTGTCAAACATACAATGTTTTGATGAGGATTGAAATTCAGTCAATTTCATTTATGATTTTTTAAAACTTAATTTATCCTAATTGATGAAATAAATAAATGTACAATGACAAAAAAAAAATGAAGTAAAATTGTCAACAAAATTTTATAATACTTTAAAACACCCCCTAATAAAAATTGAGTTGTCTCCCCCCACCGCCCACCCCACCCCAACCCTACCTCATAAATTTTTTCCTATATATATTCTTCCTCTCCCAAGAATGAAGAACAAAAAATAAAAAAATGGAGGGACAAGGCGGACAACAGCAAGGTTCTACTATCAATTCAATTCCCCAAAAGAGTTCTTATGAAGTAGCATCTGGCATGGATAACTCATCAACAAACGTGCAGTCACAGCCTCCATCTTCAGCTTCATCTAGCAGAGTCCCTCCAAGGCAACAATTGAGGTTTCGTGATGTGAAGACACTAGCCAGACTCATGGGTCGTCTTACTGAAGAGGAAAAAAGAATCATTTTTCTCCTTTATAATAATAATAAGAATAATTAATGTAAAAGGTTTATTATTTAATTTCAGCATGCACTTGTTGCTCGATCTTTTAATTCCTTCATCACTTAGATGATTTATGTTTTGTTTTTCCATTTCTGTTAGATCTTTATATTAATATGTTTTACAATTGAGTTCATGATTTACGGTGATACAAAAGAAGATAAAGAGACAAAGGGGCGGAGAGGTCGCCCTAATTTATTTATTTTGCTTAAAGCCATCAAAATGAGTTTATCCTATGGGGCCGGCCTAACCCTACCTGTTATTGGGTAGGGTTGGGATATGATTTTTCAAGCCCATTTAAAACTAAGACTTATAAGCCTTTGGCCCTTGAGGCTTGATCAGGGCAGGGCAGGGGTATGCCCATGAGCCAGAACTACTTATTAAAGGGCAACTTACAATAATACCACTAGTATATGAACTAATTACCTAAATGCACGCTATGTTATAATTTACGAATCTTACCAGATTTTGGTATGTCCAGATACATGTATCTCAGGATACATGTACTCAAAATTAGGTTAATTTGTTCTAGGTTCACTTTATCCATGTGGATTCGCACATATCTAGGATACTTAGACAAATCTCGGGCCATTGCCTCCCTCTCATCTCGTTCGTCACTCTCATATATCTAACTTGCATATCTGGGATGCACACCAGATACATGTATCTCACGTATCTAGTATCCTAGATATATGTTAATCACACTAGTCTTTTTGCTAGTGTTATTGAAACAACACCATAGTTTGTTATATTTGATTTGAAAATCTTCTCATTTCCTTGATTTAATAAAATTTTAAGTTTGAAACGAAAAAAAGAAGGGTCAGCCCGCCCAAGCCCCCAACCCTTCTAGGGATGGATTGGGTTGAGCATTTTCAGGCCCTTTTAAATGAAGGGCCGGCCTGCCCTAGCCCTTCAAATTCCTTGACCCGTGAGGCTTAGGCTAGGTGGGCTGGGCCGGCCCTTTTTGACAACTCTAAATTTTTGCTCCTATATTCCTTCTCTAACTTTTTTTAGGTTTTATTTGATTCAAAATTATATTTATACTAATTTTATATTTTATATGAGATAAGTGATACTATAAGATTTTGAAATAAAAATGATACAATTTTAGGTAATATCTCACACAAAATTCAAGATATATAAACTTAATTTCAAAATTAATACTGAAATAATTTGCCTAATTTCTCGTACCAAAATACTCATTAAAGGTTTCTTTTTACACCTTGCTCTAATGAATTGTCATTCTATTTATTAATTTAAATAAATTTTCACCATTAATTATATATATATATATATATATAATTATAGCGTTCAAGTAACGTGTGGTTAGCTTTTTAACCTCTTGCACCTGCAACATCTTTGGTCCTATTTATGAGTTCGAATAAATATATGCTTAGAAGAAAATTTAAAATGTCGATATTATTGAGATGATAAATTACAAAATCTAATACTTCAACGACATATATTTTTCAAATTTAGAATTTCTATGACTTCTAATTAATTTTGTACGCTTAATTCTTCTTTCATGAACTTATATCATTCCGACTAAGAAATAAAAAAGAATCGCAGCTAAATTAATAATTAATATAAATGATATATGTATTTGCTTCTTAAGATCATATTTCGAAATGCTATTAAACAAAATGTATTTCCTTATTTTTTATATTCTCTTTTAAAAGAAGTAGTTGACATTTGTTTGTTTCGTGATTTATTTTTATTTTCTTGATATTTTGTACTCAATGGTGTTTTTGTCAGTGGATTAATCATTATTTACTGTTTTATGGTTTTTTTTTTTTTTTTTTTTGACATTTACGGACTTAAAAAGAAGTAAAATAAGCAATCAAATAAAATTAGAGTAATTTCCCTGGATAGTCACCCATGTTTGGGAAATTACCTAGGAATATCACTTATGTTTGTTTTAGGACCACAATATCACCCAACTTTACCTCTTTTCCTCAAAATATACTTACACAAAAAAAACATTATTTCTCTCCTAATAGGATGCCATGTCACATTATTCCTTTTTTATTATTAACATTTTTTTTAAAAAAATTAGACAACCCATATTACCTAGTAAAATAAAATTACATAGCCCAAAATTTTCTACCCTAGTTCTGGGGGATTAGGCGGCAAATCCAAATATGAGCTCCTCCGATTCTTCAAGAAAATATGTGGCTTCCTCTATTTTTCAAGCGAGATAATGTTTTTGTATGGGCACTAATGGGCAATGGGTCCTTTTTGTTGAGTTCGGAGTCAAAAGGGCAACTTTTTTTCTTTAAAAAATAAAAACGGCACATCAAAAAAAAAATTAACCAAAAGGGCAAAATCGCTCCTAACGGAGCGATTTTGTTCTGACAAAAATTGACTCCGTTCAGCTAAAAGAAATAAAAATCACTGCCTTCGCAGCGATTTTCTCAAAAAAAATAATATATAAAATTGCTGCTATAGCAGCGATTTTGTTTAAGAAATTAATTTATTTTTAAAAAAAAAATCCTACCCTTGCAGAGAATTTAATATAAAAAAATAAAATAAAACTGAAGCCAGCGATTTTCATAAAAAGCTTTTTTTTTAAAAAATCTTTACCCTTTCAGCGATTTAAATGAAAATTAAAAAAAAAAAACAGAAAACCGCTGCCTCGGCAGTGATTTTTTCTTTAAAAAACTTGTTTTTTTTAAATGGCTGCCGCCGGAAATTTATGTAATTTAAAACTTGTTCTTTATGTTTTTTTTTTTAATTCCTTAACAAAAAATCGCTTCTATAGCAGCGATTTCACTTTTAATTTATTTTTTTTATAAAAACGCTGCTATAGCAGCGATTTTAAAGAAATAATGATTTTTTTTTTTTTGAGAAAACCGTTGCTAAGGCAGCGATTTTTATTTCTTTTAATGGAACGGCGTCAATTTTTGTCAGAAGAAAATCGCTCCGTTCCTTTTGGTTAATTTTTTTTTTGATGTGCTGTTTTTGTTTTTTGAAGGAAAAAAATGACCCTTTTGGATTCGGACTCCCTTTTTGTTGATATTTTAATTCATTAGAGTAATAAGGTAACCATATTGTCAAACTACAAAGGATATAATGATTTTAAAGAATTAAAAAAAATATTAATAATAAAAAAGGAATTAAAAAAATGTTAATAATAAAAAAGGAATAATGTAACATGGCATCCTATTAGGAGAGAAATAATGTTTTTTGTGTGTAAGTATATTTCGAGGAAAAGAGGTAAAGTTGGGTGATATTGTGGTCCTAAAACAAACATAAGTGATATTCCTAGGTAATTTTCCAAACATGGGTGACTATCCAGGGAAATTACTCAATAAAATTAGTCAATAACTCCTCCTCCTCAAGTTATCTATTGGATAATCTTCTTTTATTTTTTAACTAGTTTACGTGGGATGCACGTGTGTGTCACGTCAATATAAAATATTGCCAACAATAATAAAATAGATTCTAATCTAACTACATACTCTCATATCTAAGATCATGTCCTATCTAATTACTTCTCTCAAGTACTTCTTATGTCTACATTTATTTTTTTTCTCATATCTACTACATTCAACCTCTCACGTCTCTTTATTGTCATACATATATATTTTCCATGCTTTATTTGAAGATTTTCTATGTTATTTTTTTATTGATATGATCATGTAAAAAATGTCATATATTATAATTAATATAACATTTATTTAGACTATCGAATCAAATCTCAGATTTATTATCATATGACAAACTGCAACAAGGTTATAAACTACTGGATGTGTATCTCACTCAATTGCGATAAAATCATGTATAAATAAAGACTACCAAATAAGTAAATTTAAATAAATAATTATACCTATTAATAGTTTTGAGTTTAGAAAAAAATTGAATAAAATTCACAAATCATAGAGGTCTGTGTATTTTGTTAAACATACAATGTTCTGATGAGGATTGAAATTTAGTCAATTTCATTTATGATTTATTAACTTAATTTATCCTAATTTATAAAATAAATAAATGCACAATGACAAAATAAATGAAGTAAAATTGTCAACAAAATTTATAATACTTTAAGACATCCCCTTATAAAAATTGAGTTGTCTCCAAATAACCCCACCCCAGCCCCAACCCCACCTCGTAAAAAATTTCCTATATATATTCTTCCTCTTCCTAGAATGAAGAACAAAAAATAACAAAATGGAGGGACAAGGCGGATAACAACAGGGTTTTACTATCGATTCAATTCATTAAAATAATTTTTCTGAACGGTATCTGGCATCGATAACTCAACAAACGTGCAGTCGCAACCTCCATCTTCAGCTTCATCTAGCAGACTCCCTCCAAGGCAACAATTGAGGTTTCGTGATGTGAAGACATTAGCCAGACTCGTGGATCGTCTTACTGACGAGGAAAAAAGAGTCATTTTTCTCCATTTTAATAATAATTAATGTAAAAGGTTTATTATTTAAATTTCAGCATTCACTTGTTGCTTGATCTTCAATTCCTTCATCACTTAGATGATTTATGTTTTGTTTTTCCATTTCTATTTGATCTTTAAATTGATATGATTTACAATTGAATTCATGAGTTACGGTGATACAAAAGAAGATAAAGAGACAAGGCGGCAGAGAGGTCGCCCTAATTTATTCCTATACCCCTTTTCTAACTTTTTAAAGATTTTATTTGATTCAAAATTATATCTGTATTAATTTATATTTTATATGAGATAAGTAATACTATAAGATTTAGAAATAAAATTATACTAATTTTAGGTAATACCTCACACAAAATTCAAGATATATAAAATTAATTTCAAAATTAATACTAGTAAAATCCGCCTAATTTTGTATGCTTAATACTTCTTTCATTGCCTTATATCATTCCGATTAAGAAATAAAAAAGAATCACATCTAAATTAATAATTAATAGAAATATTATTTTACTACAGAAAAAAAATAAGCAAGAGAGCACAACTATAATGATCCAAAAAAGATTTATAAGTAGCACCAATGATTAAAACTATCAACATTGAAAACTCTAATGATAAGTCTGAAAATATATATGTATGTATGGCTAGAGCATATGATAGTATTGTTTCTTGGTTATATTTGTATAGTTATAATTTTTTGAGATTGTTATGTACTAATATAAATTATATATGTATTTGCTTCTGAAGATCATATTTGGAAGTGTTGTTAAACAAAATGTATCTCCTTATTTTTCATATCCTCTTTTAAAAGAAGTAGTAGACATTTGTTTGTTTCGTGATTATTATTTTTTTGACATTTTGTGATCAATGGTGTTTTGGTAAGTGTATTAATCATTATTTACTGTTTTATGGTTAATTGTTTTTGACATTTACGGACTTAAAAAGAAGTAAAATAAGCAATCAAATAAAATTAATCAATAACTCCTCCTCCTCAAGTTATCTATTTGATAATCTTCTTTTATTTTTCAACTAGTTTAGAGTCCGTGCGATGCACGTGTGTCACGTCAATATAAAACATTGCCAACAATAATAAAATAGATTCTAATCTAACTACACACTCTCATATCTAAGATCATGTTCTGGGTAACCGAAAGTTGTGTCATGTCCTATCTAATTACCTCTCTCAAATACTTTTTCTGTCTACATCTTTTTTTCCTCATATCTACTACATCCAACCTCTCACGTTTCCTTATTGTCATATATATATTTGTCATGCTTCATTTGAAGATTTTCTATGTTATTTTTTATTGATATGTCATGTAAAAAATGTCATATATTATAACTAATATAACATTTGTTTAGACTATCGAATCAAATCTCATATTTAATTATCATATGACAAACTGCAACAGGGTTATAAACTACTAAAAAAACATTCTCAATCTTGTAATATTATTATCTCAAAAAAAATTTATTATAAATTTGACCCAGAATATCTACAATGTTATTGAATTTTTAAAAGTAAAATAAAATTCAAAAAATATCAGATGAACAAAAAAAAAAATATGTGACGAGTATGTGTATCTCACTCAATTGTGATAAAATCATGTATAAATAAAGACTATCAAATAATTAAATTTAAATAAATAATTATATCTATTAATAGTTTGGAGTTTAAAAAAAATTGAATAAAATTCACAAATTAAGGAGGTCTTTATGTATTATGTCAAACATACAATGTTCCGATGAGGATTGAAATTTAGTCAATTTCATTTTTGGTTTATTAACATAATTTATCCTAATTGATAAAATAAATAAATGCACAATGACAAAAAAAAAAAAGTAAAATTATCAACAAAGTTTTATAATACTTTAAAACATTTCCAAATAAAAATTGAGTTGTCTCCAAATGACCCAAGCCCAGCCCCAACCCCACCTCATAAAAATTTTCCAAAAAAAATTCTTTCTCTCCCTAGAATGAAGAACAGAAAATAACAAAATGGAGGGACAAGGCGGACAATAACAGGTTCAACAATCGATTCAATTTCCCAAAAGAGTTTTTTAAAGCAGTATTTGACATCGATAGCTCAACAAACGTGCAATCGCAGCCTTCATCTTCAACTTCATCTAGCAGACTCCCTCCAAGGCAACAATTGAGGTTTCGTGATGTGAAAACACTAGTCAGACTCATGGGTCGTCTTACTGAAGAGGAGAAAAGAGTCATTTTGCTCCTTTTTAATAGTAATTAATGTTAAAGGTTTATTATTTAATTTCAGCATGCACTTGTTGCTGGATCTTTTAATTCCTTCACTACTTAGATGATTTATGTTTTATTTTTCCATTTCTGTATGATCTTTATATTGATATGTTTTACAATTGAATTCATGAGTTACGGCGCTACAAAAGAAGATAAAGAGACAAGGGGACGGAGAGGTCACCCTAATTTATTTATTTTGCTCCTATACCCCTTCTCTAACTTTTTTTAGGTTTTATTGATTCAAAATCAAGATTTTCTATATTTATATTAATTTAATATTTTATTTGAGATAAATGATACTGTAATATTTTGAAATAAAATTATACTGATGTTAGGTATTACCTCACACAAAATTCAAGATATATAAATTTAATTTTAAATTGATATTGAAATAATCCGCCTAATTTCTTGTACCAAAATATTCATTAAAGATTTTATTTTTACACCTTACTCTAATGATTGTCATTCTATTTATTAATTTAAATAATTTTTCACCATTAATTATATATATAATTATAGCGTTCAAGTAACGTGTAGTTAGTTTTTTAACCTCTTGTATCAGCAACATGTTTGGTCCTATTTAAGAGTCCAAATCTATATATACTTAGAAGAAAATTTGAAATGTCAATATTATTGAGATGATAAATTACAAAATCTAATACTTCAAAGGTAGATATTTTTCTAAATTTAGAATTTCTGTGACTTCTAATTAATTTTTAGTTCTTCTTTAATGGCTTTATATCATTCCGATTAAGAAATAAAAAAGGAATCGTAGCTAAATTAATATTTAATAGAATATTATTTTACTACAAAAAGAAAAAGATGCAAGAGAGCACAATTATAATGATCCACAAAAGAATTAAAAGTAGCACCAATAATTAAAACTACCTACATTGAAAACTCAAATTAAATGATAAGTCTAAAATTATGTATGTATGGCTAGAGCATATGATATTATTGTTTCTTGGTTATATTTGTATAGTTATAAATGATATATGTCTTTGCTTCTTAAGATCATATTTTCTTTTAACAGAAGTTTGCTTCATGATTTTATTTTATTTTTTGATATTTTGTACTCAATGGTGTTTTGGTAAGTATATTAATCATTATTTACTGTTTTATGGTTAATTTTTTTACATTTACGAACTTAAAAGGAAGTAAAACAAGCCATCAAATAAAATTAATCAATAACTCCTCCTCCTCAAGTTATCCATTTGATAATCTTCTTTTATTTTAAAACTAGTTTAGAGTATGTGCGATGCATGTGTGTGTCACGTCAATATAAAACATTGCCAACAATAACAAAATAGATTCTAAACTAACTACACACTCTCATATCAAAGGTTGTGTTTTGGGTAACCTGAAGTTGCGTCATGTCCTATATAATTACCTCTCTCAAATACTTCTTCTGTCTACATCTATTTTTTTTCATATCTCGATCTACTACATCCAACCTCTCACGTCTCTTTATTGCCATACATATATTTGTCATGCTTTATTTGAAGATTTTTTATGTTATCTTTTATTGATATGATCATGTAAAAAAATGTCATATATTAAAGTTAATATAACATTTGTTTAGACTATCGAATCAAATCTCAGATTTAATTATCATATGACAAACTGCAACAGGTTTATAAACTACCGGATGCGTATCACACTAAATTGCGATGAAATCATGTATAAATAAAGACTATCAAATAAGCAAATTTAAATAAATAATTATAGCTATTAATAGTTTAGAGTTTAGAAAAAAATTTGAATAAAATTCACAAATTATAAAGGTCTTTGTGTATTTTGTTAAACATACAATGTTCTGATGAGGATTGAAATTTAGTCAATTTCATTTATGATTTTTTAACTTAATTTATCCTAATTGATGAAATAAATAAATAAATGCACAATGACAAAAATAAATGAAGTAAAAAATTATTAACAAAATTTTATTATACTTTAAGACATCCCCTAATAAAAATTGAGTTGTCTCCAAATAACCCCACCCAGCCTCAACCCCACCTCATAAATTTTTTCCTATATATATATTCTTCCTCTCCCTAGGATGAAGAAAAAAAAAATGGAGGGACAAGCGGACAATAACAGGGTTTTACTATCGATTTAATTCCTCAAAATATTTTTTCTGAAGTGGTATCTAACATTGATAACTCGACAAACATGCAATTCCACAAAATAATTTGTCTGAGGCGATATCTGGCATCAATAACTCAACAAACGTGCAGTCGCAACCTTCATTTAGCAGACTCCTTCCAAGGCAACAATTGAGGTTTCGTGATGTGAAGACAATAGCCAGACTCATGGATCGTCTTACTGAATAGGAAAAAAGAGTTATTTTGCTCCTTTTTAATAATAATTAATGTAAAAGGTTTATTATTTAATTTCAGCATACACTTGTTGCTTGATTTTTAATTCCTTTATCACTTAGATGATTTATGTTTTGTTTTTCCATTTCTGTTTCATCTTTATATTGATATGTTTTACAATTGAATTCATGAGTTACGACGATACAAAAGAAGATAAAGAGATAAGGGGGCAGAGAGATCGCTTTAATTTATTTATTTTCCTCTTATACCCCTTCTCTAACTTTTATTAGGTTTTATTTTATTCAAAATTATATTTATATTTATTTTATATTTTATATGAGATAAGTGATTATATAAGATTTTGAAATAAAATTATACTAATTTTAGGTAATACTTCACACAAAATTCAAGATGTGTAAATTTAATTTCAAAATTAATATCGAAATAATTCGCCTAATTTTTTGTACCAAAATATTCATTAAAGATTTTATTTTTACACCTTACTATAATGAATTGTCATTCTATTTATTAATTTAAATAATTTTTCACCATTAATTATGTATATAATTAATATAGCGTTCAAGTAACGTGCGTAGTTAGCTTTTTAACTTCTTATACCAGCAACATGTTTGGTCCTATTTATGAGTTCAAATCAATAAGAAAAATTGAAATATCGATATTATCGAGATTATAAATTACAAAATCTAATACTTCAAAAGCAAATCTTTTTCAAATTTTAGGATTTATGTGAATTCTAATTAATTTTGTCCGCTTAATTCTTCTTTCATGGCCTTGTATCTTTCCGACTAAGTAATAAAAAAGAATGGCAATTAGTTTAATCATTAATAGAACTATTATTGTACTATAGAAAAAGAAGAAAAAACAAGAGAGCACAATTATAATGATCCAAAAAAGATCTATAAGGCCTTATGTTTGAATCTGAAAATATATGTATGTATGGCTAGACCATATTATAGTATTGTTTCTTGGTTATATTTGTATAGTTATAATTTTTTATAATTGTTATCGATTATTAGTACTAATAAAAATAATATATGCCTTTGATTCATAAGATCATATCCAGAAGTGTTGTTAAACAAAATGCATCTCCTTTTTTTTTATATTCTCTTTTATAAGAAGTAGTAAACATCTGTTTGTTTCATGATTTATTTTTATTTTCTTGATATTTTGTATTCAATTTGATAATTGTATTAATCAAATAAATTTAACCAATAACTCCTCCTCCACAAGTTATCTATTTGATGATCTTCTTTTATTCTTTAACTAATTTAGAGTACATGTGATGCACGTGGTGTCACGTCAGTATAAAATATTGTAACAATAATAAAACAGATTATAATAGATGCAATAATATATATTTTTATAATGCATTAAACATCCTAATAAAAATTGAGTTGTCTCCGAATGACCTCACCCTACCTCATAAGTTT
Source organism: Solanum acaule (assembly GCA_036250505.1). Taxonomy (NCBI): domain Eukaryota; kingdom Viridiplantae; phylum Streptophyta; class Magnoliopsida; order Solanales; family Solanaceae; genus Solanum; species Solanum acaule. The sequence goes on along the minus strand of JAJOOR010013339.1, from coordinate 417 downwards.
TCTCCCTTTATATATTTATACTAGTGTACTTGTCTGCGCTTCGCGCGGTCATGAAAGATATTAATATATAATTAATCACTTATGTCCCAAATTCTATAATAAATAAATCCTTGCTAATCAAACATTTTTTTCATAATTTTTAACATCCAACATAATTTTATTAAGTTAACAACAAATACTTCATTAAATTAGTGTAAACAAATTAACTTGTATGAGAAAAAAAATAATTTAAAAATGTCAAAAGACTCAAGGAGGGATAAAAATTATGCACTGATTTGGTGATTAATCCCCGTAAAGTTGTGCAAAGGAAAAACTCAAGAAGTGTGAAATATTCTCAAACTCTCGTATAAGAGGCAATTTTTTTTTGTTACATGCACATTTCACAGCAAAATTAAGTCTTTAGCTTGAAGCTCTATC
>JAJOOR010013338.1:0-49747 GCA_036250505.1 Solanum acaule | reverse complement strand
CTTTTATGTCTTTTAGTATTGTTTAAGTTGTGTACGGGATTAGTCCCGAAATTTGTACTCTAAAGTATTAGATGGTTTTGAGACATCATGTATAAAGTTTAGAAAGTCTTCCGCTTGCTATTATTATTTTTTAAATTATGAAATATTTTCTTGGTAAAGAAAGTTTTAAATTCCTTATGGTTTTAGTGTCTATGCGATGAATGAATGCTAAGAGGCTTGTATTAGACCTCTTCGAGGTCGAGTACGCCGGTTACAACTAGGGGGTGCTCTCGGGTCGTGACAATGTGTCCACCGATACATCCCTCCTCTTATCCACCTCATCCCGCATGTACTAGACCTCTATACACCAGATGTCTGTAGAAGAGGTCGGTGTCATCTCGACATCCCTTTGCTCATCTCTCGAAACATGGACCCATCGACACAACTCGGTGATCAACACCAGAAATAGGAGTGAAGTTTGGCGTTCCTTGGCCCTCATGGCCATCTCTTGTTGAACAATTAACCCAAAATTCAACCTCTTCCTAGCAATAATGGAACCAAGACAAGCTACCTTTGGGTGACAGAGGATGGACTCATTCAGAGACAGCATAATTGTGCTGCTGATGAACCCGCACCAATATTTGGTGGCAATGTTTAGGTCCTTCTTCTCGATGGGTACACCTGCCAAAATCCACCTCAGGGTGATATCGAAAAGAAGGGGTGCCAACCAACCTCTTAAATCATCCATAGTCTCTTTCTTGATCATGCTCTAGTAGTCATGCATAAAGTTGAAAGAGTGCCCAAATACAACATTTACATTAGAGCTGTTGCATTTTACCTTCTTGCCGCGGACCACCACGAAGTCTACCGGCGTGAAGGGACTTGTATTCTTCTTCCCTTTTGGTACCAAATCACCGTAGGCTGAATAGAACTCCTACATGCCAATTGGTGTCTTTTACCTTAAGAATGATGTCAACCGCTCAATCATTGGGCAAAATACAACAATTAGCACAATCTGGGGTTACATAGATTTCACTCCGCTAGACCCAACAACTATTTAATGCAACCTAACAATTTCAATAACTTTTGACACGAGAATTAGCCAATTACGATCATTTGAGCATCAATTAAATTAATTACGGGCAATGAAACAATCATACGATAATCAAACTACACTACCCACGATATGCGACAACAATTTATCACTAACTTTTTATTTCAACCAAAAATTAAGTTCGGGGTTCGGAAAACCAACCATTTATGCTGATATTTTGCAAAGCTAGGCGGCAAAGAAATCCAAAAATCAATCTCAAGCAAAGATCCCAAGTTACACAAAGATAAAAGTATGAAAATATGATAGATCTAATAACGGATGAGAGAATGCGAGAATTAAAAAGTAGGAAAGTGAAAGGATTTTTAAAATTTAAATCGTTTGGTCTTTAAAACCTATCAGTTCGCGTGCTAGTCGGCGAGGTATGTGGTGTCCGCCGACCCACTCGGCAATTCACTGATTGGTATTTTGGCTCAACGAGTTTTACAGAACTACCAGCAATTTGGGGGGTTTAAATGGCGGTACAAATCGGGCACGCCGACGTGTCGGCGATTGGACGTTTAGTTTACCAACTCCTCCTTTTTCAACACTTTCAATTCTTCAACCTGCAAAATCAACATCCATTATTTAAACAACAGAATTAAAAGCAATAAACCTTGGGTTGCCTCCCAAGAAGCACCTCATTTAACGTCGTGGCACGACGTGGATACTCTTTCAAGCATCATTCTTCGGGTTAGCCAAGGTATCACTTGACAGGCCCCCTTTTGGGCTTGGGTTCAAATGAGACAAAATTTCACCCACTTGTGTTTCCAACTGCTTGATGGACACTGAATGCGAGGTGACCGTCTGATTGAGTGTGGAGACGTCCTCTTTTATTTCTTTCAATACTTTGTCCGACCCTTCCACTTTATTGAGAATTCGGGTAAGCATATCTTCCGTACAAAAGTTCTCTGGGTCAGCCCTTTGATCGTTAGGGTTTTGACATTCATGAGGTGGGATGTATCTATCACTGTCACCATCTCTTTCCTTCCCATTAGCGTTACGATCACGCCATTCTCTATCACGGTCTCTCCATCCATCATCTCTATTCCAACCCAGATTTCCGCCCGACCTTTGATAGTTAGAACGAAAACCTCCACCTTGATTTGCAAGGACGTTTACTTTTTCATTGTACAACACCTCAAAATGTGCCTCCTAAGGGTTTGATCCCCCAATACCCACAACATTCACACTCTTCAACCTATTACCCATAACATTTTTCAACAATAGGTCCAGTTGGGTAATCATTTTTTCCATATTCTGGTCTCTCTCTTGATCCTTCTCAATTTGCTCTTTTGACATCCTAAAGTTGAGAGGAGACACTTGGTCCCCACGAGTGTACCATGCTCTATTGATCTTGGTCAATCCATCAAGGAGTTGAGACACAACTTCGAAAGGCTGTTGCATTATACCGCAGGAATAAGTTGGTCAGCAACACCTTTGTTCACCGTGTCGAGACTCCTACAGAAGTGTTGTAAAACCAGATTTTCTGGCATCATGTGAGTCGGACACTGAGGTAACAACTTCTGAAATCGCAGTCACCTCTCCTGCAACGGTTCACCCTCCAAGCGTTTCAAATTCAGAATATTATCTCTTAAATTCGTCATCCTTCAAGGGAGAAAGAACCTTACCAAGAAAGCTACGGTAAGTTCATCCCAAGTGGTGATGGAGTACCTTGGGAGATCAGCTAACCATTTCGTAGCCTCCCCCATCAAGGAAAATTGGAACAACTAGAGACAGACTGATTCTTGAGAGATGTTCATAAACGAGAATGGGCCACAAACGTCCACAAAATTTTGATATACTCATGGGAATCCTCATGAGTCAGCCCTCCATACAATCCTTTCATTGGCAATAGTTGCAACATTGTACTCGTGACATGGAAGACAACATTTCCCTCATAGGGGTAGACATATTGCACCAACACCACCCAACTCAATTGGGTCATTAGCATCGTTCAGATTTCCAATGTCATCTTGGTGGCTTATATGGCTACCGTTACTCCCGTTTACGCTCATCTCTTCTTCTGTTCAAATACAGTCAACACAAACACAAAACAAAGTAAGTCAATTCAACTACAACCCAAAAAGGTCACCATTTAAACATCAATAATAGATTTCTAAACAACACCACTCCCGGGTAGCGACTCCATTTTGATTTAACGTTTCAGTACACCTTATCTAATTCTAGCTGTAGACGATCGTTAACTAGTATAAAACCAAACGAAGAGTTCGGGTCGAACCCATAGGGAGCGGTACGTGTTCAAATTCAGTTATGAAGTTATAAAAGTTGCATAATTGGTTGTAGGAATATAAATTACCAGAAACAAGTAAACAAGTCTAAGGGTGTGACAACGAATTTCAGATGGGGGATTGGGTGGTCAACTATCAGTTACAACACAATAAAAAATAGAAGAATTAACAATATAGAGAGAAATTCTTGGGATGTGATCGATTATAGGCTAAGTTCACTATACAGGTAATTGAAATTACAAACGAATTGCTAAATATCAGTGGGTAGGCTAGACTATAGGATTAATAGTTTTCTCTCAAACAACTACCACGATTCAAGTGATATCTTTTGAACTTCAACAAGCTTACCAATAAGAACAGTCCCAAACCTTAATTCATATACTCTCTTGAGCTAGATAGGTAGAATCAAGCTAAGGATTTACTCTTCCGAGCTAAACCCATATCGACACAATAATTACAATCATCAATTGAATGCTTTGATTCTAAAATCTCTTTCTCAAGTAAGCTAGAATTGCATTTACAACTTCAATTCATAGATTGAACCTCTGTTATCAATTAAACCCACTTCAATTAAGAATTTAAATTTGTAAATAACAATACCCAAATGCTGATTCAGCCCATAATCACATGATCACACCCCAAGAATTGGGGTTTTATCTAAACATCATAAAGAGATAAAAATAATTACCAACTTGATTAGCCATCAACGTAAGAGTCTCAAAGCCTTTACAATGCTCCCAAGTGATTAAATTCAAAAACCCAATTACAAATACTTAAAATTAAGTTTAGAAACCCTCAAAAACTAAGAGAAACATCTAACTCTCAAACTTGGGGATCATAACTGCTCAATTTTTATTTTAGATTCCAATTTATAGTTACCCACTTTTTGGCCTGAAAGTTCTTTTTGCGGAATAAGTCGAGCCTCGCCAAGTGGTTTGGCGGTCCGACCATTACTCCCTTCCATTGCCACTTTGTATTGGTCATTAGCCTCCCAGGTCTTGTAGCTTTGGGCGATCAAGGTTGCCATCGCGGAGACGTTCGACGATTCGCCAACTGCCCATGTATATCACCAAATTGGTTCTTTCTCAAGGCTGGCACGCTTGAACTTTGGGTGAACTAAAGAGCCACTCGACGGTTCACCGAGTGGTCTTGGCGATCACCAGGATCATTTTTGTTTACTTCTTCAGCTTGTTTGTTCCTTTTTGCTTTGTAGTGTCCTTTCTCCTTAGCCTTCAATGTTGCAAATAGACACTTTACCATTAGTTTAGAGGATAAATTAGGCATTTGAGGACACTTATACTATCAAAACAAATCCATAAATGAGTCAAAATCTCAGACACATCAATTAAATAACATGATTGGCGTGAGGGCGAATAAACCCAACACTATGAAAGGTTACATTCCTCGAACAACACTTGATCTTTGAAAAATCCTCAAGTTTTTGAAAGAACGCTTGAAACCTTGCACCTCTCTTCTTTAGAACTTGCTCTAAAATCCCTAAATGTTTTTGGAATGCCAAAATTAAATGAGAGTCTTATTAGACCCTTAAACTTTGGTGGGTAAAACATGGGTAGGTCTTTAGGGCTAAAAAAAATATCAAAATACCCTTTCTTAAAACGGATGAAGAGTCTTAACTAGAGAGGATCCACTTAAACGCGCATAACATCTTACTCCTAGCATGGAATTTAGCAAACTTGGTGGTGCTGGAAAGAGGACTCAAAACCTTTGATTTGATACCTCATGGGCCACCAAACTCTTTGTGTGATAAAATTTATGGTCATTTTCTGTTGCCCCAAAACTAAAAACAGAAGTTTAACTTGTACGAATCTCTAGTTGGCTTTTCGAAGTACGAGATGTTACAAATGATCTAGTAACAATAGCACTATAATGCTGTAACTTCTCATCATCTTCAAAATTGACAGTCCTCTTCTTAGCCACCAAATTCTTCATGAATTTTGCACAACCCGACATTTTGTCAAGTCCCTCAATCAAAGAAAAATTTATGGACAATTGCTTTAGTATAGCTATAAACGTGTGATACTTTATTTCTTCCGCTATCTTTGCCAAACTTTGTGGGAATGGAGGTGGAGGTCTTGGCAAATGGATGATGCTTGTGTCACCTCAACCTCCTTCTCATTTTGAACTTTCAACTTCTCTACTACCTCAACTTCGTCCTCTTCATGCCCTTTTGCACGTTCCACTCCATTCGGTATATGAGGGTTTATAGTCTGGTTTCCTCCTTTGGTATTGACTGCCACGCAATGAATGTCATTCTTTGGGTTCTGGATGGTATTGCTAGGAAGTATTCCTAGTTGACATAGATTTACTCTTACGGATAACTGTGTCATCTACCGCTCAATTTGTTTAATCGATACTGCATGGGACTGAAACTTCTAACCAATATCTGATAAATCATTTTTTATTCCTTTCACATTGTCATCTGTTGAATCAAACTTTTATCATCTTGTGCATCATATCTTCAATGCGATTCATACTTGATACAACATCTTTGTTCCCAGGTGGAACATAGAGTCCATTCTTGTTGATATTCGCATTATGGTTACAGTTGTTGTGATGATTAAAGTTATTATCTCGGACATAGTACCCTTCACTATTACAGTTACCATACTTCTGACCTTGATTTCCTTAACTTTGGCTCCAATTATCCGAATTGGATGCTTCAACGTTAGTCCGGAAACCCTCGTCTGATCATTCACAAGATTGGCGTCCTCATCATAAATGTAGTCATTATCAGGTAGTGCTCTATTCTTGTAGTCTACTGCATTCACTTTCTCAGCATTTCCGCTCACATGTTTCAACACTAAGCCAATTTATGTTCTAAATTGAGCCATTTTCCCACGAATATCATCATTGGACTGATTTGGTATGGCTTGTACAAAAAACATGTTCCTTCCAGTATTTGACTTTCTAGTGCTTCATGCCATGTTATTCTTAGAGATCTTTTCAATATTTACGGCTATCTCTTGAAATGTGCATGCTCCGTAAGATCCTCCAGCAATAATATTTAGCACAACTTTCCCATTATCATATTGGCCTCTATAAAAATACTCTTTTAGTAACTCGTCATTTATGTGGTGGTTAGGCACACTCCTCATACACCCGGTGAATATATCCCAAGAGCTACTTACCGAGTCCCCATGCAATGCTACGATGTTATTGAGCTTATCCCTTAAATTCAACTTCTTGGACAACGGAAAATACTTCTCCATTAATACCTTGTGTAAGCAATCCTAAGTCATGATTGAGTTATTTTGTAATTCAAACACCCATACTATAGCATCACCTCTCAACGAAAGTAGAAACACCCTTAAGCCGATCGCATCCATGCCTAAATTTGGTCGCCCCACACTTCTCATGCAGACACTCTTCACTTTGCTCATATGAGCATATGGATCCTTTGATGGTAACCCAGTAAATAACCATCTAGATGTAAGCATTTTCATCAAACTGCTGGTCACCACAAAAGTATGTCCAGGAGGTAGTGGAGGAAAAGCTATAGCACTGGTCGATCCCACAACATTATAATCAACCATGTAGTTTTTGCAGACATCCGGTGCTAGCTGTTTTGCACTCCTCTAGCATTTTCAACTTGTGGGTTACCCTGAACATGTCTAAGCAAATCCAAGATTCCTGGAAGGTGCAATTCAGCTACATCCCCTTGACCCGCTCTGATTGGATCATTTTATCCCACGAGATTTAGGCCTCTTCCAACCAACCTTCTAAGAGTTCTTCTCAATTTAGGATCGTAAGGAGTCAGGGGATTGCCTTGAGTCCGTGTACTTGGCACACACTAGAGATAAGACTTGTACAAAACAAGAACAAAACAAAACCTAAATCAGGAAATAAGTAACTAAAGTTCAATAGCGAAATTAGTCTAATCTAAAAGCCTTATTACCCCGTAGTGACGCCAATATTTGATACGCCCAAATTACACCTCCCTAAAGAAGTATAAGCGGTTACTATCAAATAAAGAATCTAACTTTAGGTTAGGGTCGATCTAACGAGGAATATGGTCTAGACTAAGGCTAATTTATGGTTATGAATACTTTTAGTCAAGTTACTTCGATTAAAAAGGGGATTTATAAATAAAGTAACAATTTATTTATTTGTTTTAAAAAGTAACAAGTAATCAAGATTCACAGTTTGTATTATCAATATGAGATGAAAACTAGGATATATATGATCCCCATAAATTCTTAACACAGTATTCCTAATAATAGTAACTTTTTCCTAGTTTTAACATCTAAGGTTGGTGAGTTAGGTATCTCCAAAGTGATTGATCGTCCTAGTAGGGAATTTCACCACACAACTAGATTGGTCTACGAGTGTTGCTTTCCTAACCCTATCCTGTAACCCTAGATTATACCTCACATAAGGTGGTATAGTCTATTATATAGCTAATTATCATGCTAAACATTTGTTTTTCAATCCCTTTCTCATTCATTACTTCCTTAATCGGGAAAGTAGGAATGATATGAGTTCTAACGTTGCACACCATTAAAAAGCTCAAAACAAAGAAATTAACAATACATGCATAAACACTAGTTTAGAATTACTAAATTATTAGTTTTATATTGTTAATTACTCATGGTTCCCATGACCCTATTTGTGGTTTTAGCTATTCATGCTTGAATACTCACAATTCATATTAGAGTTTGAAATATAAATCATGAACTTACAATTAGAATAGATGACATCTAAAATCTTGAATCGAAGAACAAACACAAATTGCATAAACCTACTTTAAAAATTAAATGCCGGAAGTGTTCGCAAAATAATTCTCAAAGAAAAAATCAAAGTATCCCAAACAGTCTAACAACCCAAAAATTAAAAATACAACTAATATTTATAGAAAGGAAATCCTATACCAAGTAGCAAAAGGAAGTGTAGAAAATTCGATTTGGGAAGTGTCGTCGACTGTTGGCCACCTACGGTTCGTGGTCTCCACCGTTGCTCAACAGTTGGCCAAAAAAATCATGTGGATGATAACAATGGTCATGACCTACAGCCTATAGGTCTAAGCACAATCCGTCCTGTTCAACCATTGTTCAAGCACGGGAACTCATCCTTTCTGAAGTTATAGACGACCCATTAACGACGACCCGTCATTTGATTCACGCGTCGTTAGTGCCTTTGTGGTTTCACCCTTAGTCAGACTTCCTTGAAATATTGATCCACACCTCCACCTACGGCTCATCAAGTGAACAACAACTCGTAAGTGGACTCGTCTATTGCCGAAATCCTGCTACTTCAGTAATATTTAACAGTAACAGCTTCAAACCTATTTCCTGCAAAAAATTGAAAACAATACCATCACATCTAACAACAAATTGCCTAGGACATGCAAAATACCAAGTATAAAGCATCAAAAATATGGTAAACTAACGGTACATCAGACACCATCTCATGCAAAGTTTGAGTAGACTGTGATTTTGGACAGACCATTGCCAGCTCCTGCTTTTTGTGGTTCTCCTCAACACCCATCATTATTAAAGGCCCCTGCAAATTTGATGGATACCACTCTTCTTTTGGATGAATAATATGTAAAGGAATATGATAAAAATCATTCTCCAAATTACATTCCATAAGCTTGATTTGCAATTGATTTTTAGATGAACCCTCATCCTCTTTATCTTCCCTCGCCATCTCCATCTTCACTTCACTTTTGACCCATGCATTAAAATTCATGACATATTCACTCTTAACAGAAACCACCCTATCCTCTTTGCTACTGCCTTCAATTTTTCCCCATCTTCTTGTCTTCTATTTCTAGCATATTCTCATACTTGAAGCAGGCCCTTGAGTAATCTCAACCCTTTTAACTACTTCTCCTCCTTGTTGCCTCTAATTTGATACGTCATCCTCTAGGACCTCATTCTCTTCTTGTGTTTGTTGATTTAGTACAGTAAAAGGATTGCTCTTTTTGTTGAGCTTCTCACATACTAGTAACTTATCACTCATTAATTGCCCAGCTTTCTTTGTAAAATTTCTGCGAGTAGGCTTCCATTTCCTCTTTACTGCCCCTTTGTAGAATCTTTTATTGTCTATTTGTTATGTTGCCTTTGGTGTTTCTTCGTACTGTTACACTAACTCTGGATGTAGAACCCTGCAATCTTCTTCTCCATGTCCCTGTAATATATATTTCATAAAATATGCATGTAGTGCATCCTATTGTATTTCACTGTAACAACTCTAATCTCAAGAGTGTTTTAGTCTTCTAACAGCATTTGCACAACCTTAGGCTTTTAAGCAAGCAGATTCACATGGACCTTTACCCTTGCACAATTTGGACGAGTCTTATTAATTGTTTCAAGATCTAATTGTAGTGGCTTCCCAACTACAGACGCAAGTGAGAACAACACTTCCTTCACAAAATAGGTTGGCAGTAAATCTGGACAAGAGGTCCACGTTGTGGCCTTTGTCGTCTCTTCACTAGCTTTGAAGTTTGCATCATAAATAAAAGACCTCATCTGATATGTCTATCCATCCTTCTTAATTATGTAATAGGAGTTTTTTAAGACATTATTTTAATATAATACTCCATTCAATCAAATCTCATTAAAATATGTCTATTCCGAAGATATCCTATCTGACATTCCCCAGTTATCCCACGTTATTTTGGGATTAATTCTCTTATTTCATTAATATCAGGAGCTCTATATAAGAATATGCCTATCACAGCAAATTGCAAATTCTCTAGGATATTCATTCTTTTTATTTCAATTTTTGTCTAGTTAATGGTATGAATACCTCAAATGAGATTGAGTTTTTTTCATAGGAATAGGCTCCACATTAGCAATAGCTTTTTCTTTTCCTTTTTTACCTTTAAGAATGTCTGCAAATTTATTTTAAAATGTAGGGGTAGGAATATGTGAGTTGTGAAAGGAGTGTGTTTTGTTTGGTAGGGGTGGAAATGGGATGATGAGGCAAAGGCCAGACCAGCCATCTGGGGTGGTTGGCCGTCAGCCGGTAACATACAGTTGAAACCTAGTTGCCGCCATCACAAATTGTATTGAAACCTAGTTTCCGTCGTCGCAAATTTCATTATGCGTAAACATTAAATAACAATATAATTTTACTGTAATGATATATTAGATTTGTCCTTGATATTAAAGATGGCAACCGGTCAAAGCGGGTGTGGTGAGGAGCGGATTGAAGTAGTCTTTTAAAAAAGTTGATGTAGTGAGGTGCGCGTAGTGGGGGTTTCAATTTAATTTAAATTTTTATTTTTAATCATAAATTTTAATAGTTAAAAATTAAATTGTATATAATTAAGAACTATATTTATATCGGAACTCCTAATATATAACATTTATTTTTATTTCAAAGTATCAGCTTTAATATAATAAATTTGGAACACTAAAAGAATTTTAGCATACTAAGTAAACTAAAATTAAATAACTCAGGGTATGATATACCCTTCAACTTCACGATTTAGAGTTGATATACCCCTTGTTAAAAAAGTAGCTCCTATATACCATTATTGCAATCCAATTGAACCAAATATACTCTTTTGATCTAATGAAAGTGAAAAAATAAAGAGAAATGAAAAGGGTATATTCTCTAAAAAAAATATTCCCTTATTGTAAAACAAATTATCCCAAACCACTTTAGCCAACTCACTAATTCTTTTAATTTTTATTTTATAGAATCCATTCTTCCAGACTTTCATCTTCTATGGTGATAAAATGTTTGGCCCCGACCATGTACTATTAACTAATCAACTTTAAATAGACATGCTTAATTATATTACCTTTATCAACTTGTACTATACTAAATTTGATTTTTAGCAGTAATTAATTGTCATAAAATATATATATATATATATAGAGAGAGAGAGAGAGAGAGAATTTAGAGCTCTTTGTAAATGCCCCTAAAGCCCTATAGCGATATTTAATTCAACAACAATTAGCTAATGTCAATAAAGACTTTAATGTTCTTTATAATGAGCATATTATTACGTCTACTGTTCTTAGTTGTTTAGATTCATTATATTCATATGAGAATTCTAAAGGCATATGAAAAAACCAATGACGAACATCAAAGTTTAAACAAACCAAAAAACATATGAATAATACTAACGAGAAATAATTGAAAAAAGAAATCATTGAGAATGAATACAAACAAAATACACTTCAAAAATAAAACTAGTGTTTAGGTTAGACCTATATATGTATTGCCAACATGATGATTTAAAAAAAATATATACATACTTATAAAATTAGTGTTTAGGTTTCGAAAAATTATAACTTCTAAAAATAAGGGTTAAGGTATTATGTCACAACTTAAAGACCTAAAACACTAACAAATCAAAACGAACATGAAGATATTATACGTACTAATAAACTTAGGGTTTAAGTTTAAAAAAAATATAATTCTACAATATGATTTAGGACTTGTAACTTTGAGACTTAAAACAACCGATAAAGTGAACTTAGGAATATCGATTGTATTGTGATATACTATCAAATTTAAACATCTAGTTTAAATTGTGAATCCATCTAGGATTAAATAAATTTAATCTTTCCACTCTTTGAAATGACTTGAGGATACATCAGTCATTCAACATTTGATTCAAAATTTCTTTTAAAATTAAAACATTTCTAATTCTAGTCTTATATATGAATTCTCTATTTCCCAAAATTCCCACTTACAATATTTTTCCTCTATACATATCAAAGGTAGTAGCAATCCATTGACCATTTGTTTGTTTCTTTAAGCTGCCATCAATTCACAGCAATGAATTCTTTACCCTATGATTCCTTCATTAAATTCAGTAATTCAATTTTCATCCTCTTTTGAACTATTTTTTATTGAGATTTTGATGTGGTGTTTCTATTAGAATCTTTGATATGCTTTACTTAAGGCTTGCGTATACATCACCCTCTTCATACCTCATTAGATATGTTGTTGTGTTTGTTATTATTGCTAAAAGAGTTAAATTCTGCCAAAGTTCATATTTTTCTGTAACCATTTTAGTGTATAATCTTTTTATGAATCAAGGGTTTATCAGAAAAAGTCTTTGTACCTCAAAGGTAGGAGAATTAATATTATTTAAATCTAGAGAAACTTTTGATAGAACAACTTTTACAAAAAAAGTACCTTTGTAGAAAAATAATTTGTTTTTTGTGTTGTTTTTTGTCAAACACCACAAATGTAAAAAGGAGTGCCTTTTTTGTGCTAGATTTTAGTCTCGAAGAATCCATGTTAATTTTAATGTGCTTTCTGTTTCATTTTCAGTTGAACTGCATATTGGTTTTCTTTTTTCTGGATGACAAACGATATAAGCTTACATTTTCGTGCTCATTTCAAAGACTTTCAGTGATCTTCAAAGTTTTGTTGGTCTAGTGACAATAAAGTTTTTCTTTTGTTGCAAGACATTTTTGGAGCCTATTGATATCAGCGCAGTCGCAACTTCTCTGCCAAGTGAAATTCCTAGTTCTGATGTATTGACTTTGGAAAGACATACATCTAAGGTTTGACTGCATCTTTATAAAGTTCTCCTAATCTGACATCATTGATTAATAGGAAAAATGAAAAATATCATATCTTTTCTGTCTTCTCTATTAACATTACAATTTTTCTTGTTCCAGGTTTTTGGTTGTGCTTGGAGTTTAGAAGGGTCTTTTCTTGCATATGGATAAACATTGTTTCCTTTTCTTTATTTTCTTTCTCTCATCTACGAATACTCATGCTCATATTCGTACTTCAGTCTCTAATTCTCTTGTTATTTTATGACTTTGGAAATGACCATCATAAGTACCAGAATTTTATGAAGGTTGAGAGTAGTTTTAGACTCGTCTAATGAATCACCTCTCTTATACCTAACCATGTGCAATGTCAATTTAGGTTTTAAGACTCTACTGCTAGAATTTGGTCTATTAGAGATGCTCCATGTAACTCTACTATCCAAAGTCGAAAAACTGAGAAAATCAAGAATGATACGACATTTAATTTAAATGTGAGTTTTCTACTGCCTTTTTTGGGCAGACTTTCAGTGATCTATATTTTTCTGAGGCGAGGTCTAGCGAATGGATGCAACAATTTGTTTCCCTTGTTAAATATCCCCATTCAGGTCCATTGCTTGATTTTTATTGGCGAAACAATAGTGCTTTTGCCACCAGCTCCACTGATGGCATAATCTACGTTTGTAAAGTCGGTGTGTGTAGAACAGTCAAAAGATTCTCAAGACATCAGGTGTGCTCCACTGATAGCATAATATACATTTTCTCTTTATGTCACTAGTCATGACTACACCCTAGACGTGACACAGAGTAATTGAACCCGAAGGGGTCGCATACAAGCCTCATAGCATACATGAACATTAAATCATATGAAAATAGTGCTGAATTAAAAAAAATTCTTTAGACTAGAAATCTCTATAAAATGAAAGACAACCTATGACACTACGTCTCAACCCATCTATTAAACTTGGAATAAAACTCTTGAAATACAATCGTAGGGACATAACCCTTACATCCAAAGTCTAAAACATAAAAGGAAAACAATAAAGGACATAGGGTTGAGCCCTCGAATACAATGAGGAGTCACCAATCTTCTTCTTCTTGATCTCCTATGAACCTAGCCACGAGGATGAAATCAAATATCTCCAAAGCCTACACTTATAGAAAATGTAGAAAGATGGGGTTAGCACAAAAAGTACTAAGTATGGAAGTCATGAACAAAATCATGAAAGCATGCATAGAAAGGGACGTGTCATTTGAAATCATGCTATATTTCATTTTTTATAATCATATTTGAAATAATTGGAGAATGCACCCCATAAGGCAACTCACACACATTTCATCATAACATGAGAGATATCATCATAATAATAACTGTAGTCTCCAATATCAACATCATACAAATCCCAATCTTCACAATACATAGCCTCCAATCATAAAGTAATACAAGTCAAATACCAAGACCATCTCATCATTTAGTAGTCACCACCTAAGCAACCCCTAAGAACACATGTGCAATGTGAGATTGGCATCCCATAATACCAACCCCACTAAGTATCCCTTTGAAGTTACATTAGTCATATTCATCATCTTTACACATATTATAATCCATAATCATAACTAAAGAAATAGACATATACATTAATTAAACATAAGGAAAGTCGCCTATAACTCAATCCATTCATTATCTATACATAATTCATATCTCATCATAGCATAAGGAAACCATTCCATAACATCCTAATAAGTCTACTTGTGCAATGTAAAAGTGAAGTCCCATACCCCCACTCTTACTAAGTAAACCCATTAAGAAGTCATAGTATAATTCCCATCATATTCATTATCTTATTATTTAGGGAAGAATATCCATAACCGACATAGACCATTGAGCTACATGGAATCTGGTGTCATTTAACTCCACACTAAAAGAAGATGTTCTACTTGCCGAAGGTAGAACTAATTATATTTAGCTTTTATGTGGATCCACTAGCTAAGTCCTATGTTTGGCACATAGTTATGGGATAGGGAGATTACTTCTAGAAACCCAACCTATTGCATTAGCGGAGGAGCTTCCATCTCATGAGTTTACTGTAGATGACCCAACCTATTGCATTAGCGGAAGGGCCTTTTCCTCATTGTCCATATCCACTTGGTTGTAAGCGTTACTTCCCAATTATACATAATTGGTATTGAATTGTATCTACATGTGGGAAGGCATAATTTACCCTTTGTTCAATACAATTCACTAAATAGCTCATCGATTCATTTAGGTGAGAACTAACTTTCCACCCTAGAATCATTATTATTAGGTGAGTAACCTTTCACCTCATTATTCATAGTGTGTTCATGAGAATAGCCTTTCATTCAACACAACAATATGACCATAGTCAGAACATCTCATACATAGTCATGTATAAGGGTATAGGAAAGAAGGATCTTGTATCAATACCACAATATACACAATAACTAAACACCTCCACCTTTCAAGTGGATCACCATGATCGTGTATATTTTATGCATAATAGTATGTAAAGATGCATATGAGAACTAACCTTTCAATCAACACCATACATACATTATCATCATAGACACTTCCTTCTCTAGTGTTCATAACCATATGCATAATACCACAATCACACGTAATTCACATATATTACATTCAAGAATCATATTGAGTCAACACATCTAGCATTCAACATATATAACATAAATACAACCATGAATCAAGTAATCAATTCATTTCATGTGTAAACTCATGTGATCATATTATAGGTCATGTGGGTGAAGTCTTTGCACAATAATGCCATATACAACTTCAACATACATAATAGCTTCGTTCCTTAAACCTAAACATTCTTAACTTGTTCATATTAGCTTTTACCTTTAAAGCCCTAGGAGTCATATTCATGTTGCAAGCCTTTACTCTCAAGCAATGCCTCACATGATCATCATGTATACCTTATTCTCAAGATAATCTAACCACATGTTCCTTCTTACTCCATTATATACATATAGCATCAAGGGAACGAAATCTCAATACTACTACAACCATGATTCATCATAAAAGATCTTAACCAAGTTAGTTCATGTCTACAAGCTTCATTCATAAGAAATACATGTCTAGAAGCATTACCGTAAAGCAATTCAAGTATAGGTGATCTAAACTAAGGCATTACATGAAGAAATTCATCATTCTTGGAGGATCACATTTAAACCCTCATCTAGCCACTTTCATGGCACAACCCTAGACTATATCAATTCACCTTAGAAATCTTAATTTAATCAATTATCCACGTAAAATTACACTTAGATCACGCAATTACATCATAATTAACTCACATCCAATCAGTTGGACCAACTTGCAAAACCATCACATAACGTAAAGAAGACCCATATCTAGGGTTGGGGGTCTCATGGATTCTTGAAGGATTGCGAGTTAAAGTTATGTAAAATCAGTCATACATTGATGAACAAACATAATTCAACCTTTAAAAGCAACTTTAAAACGAATCCATGGAGTTGAGTTGAAACCCTAGCTAATTGAGTTAAAAGATTTTGAAAGGGCTCCTGGGTGATAGCTTCCCAATGATGAAGGACTCCCATACCTTGGGTGTAGAATCCTTCCAAATTCGTAGTGAAAAGCTCCAATCTTCAAGCTTTCCTTGATCTCTTTCTTGGTTCTTCCATGGGGGTTCTAGAGAGAAGATTTTTGGGAGGGAAGAGAAGTTGGGGTTTTGATTTGGGCTCTTGGGTTATAATGATTTAATGAGGTGTTTAATACCTTAAAATACTTTATATACATAAAATAAACCCATATTAAGCAACCCCTACTTAAAACAAACTAAAAACGAATTACCTAAACTAACCCACCTATTGGCCGACTTTAGGCGGATTGCAGGTGCAATCCACGCCCCATGGACCTACGGTCTATCAATTGATCTACGGGACGTGCTGTAGGTCCGTGGTTTTGACCTGCAGCTCCTCAATGAGGCCTAGAACCACGGAGCAAGACCTATGGGGCGTCACTTGACCTACTAGTCGTGAATGGCCATCTGTAGGTCATGGAATTTTGGCAGTTTTTGTGAACATAGGCAGCCTTGGGAGTTAGACTTTAGGGTCCTCCCCAAGGACCCTTGGTTGGTATTTGGGGGGTTGTACATTGACGTTTAACCCCTAGACACCTCAACCTAAGATCGGGAAGTCAATATACAACCTATAACCAAACATCAAACTCAAAAGCTCACACGTACGACTCTAGTCTCACCTTCTAGTTTCCATTAAACTCTAGCTTGGTCTTACTAGATTTTCGGGTTGTTACACTTTACCTCTTTGATATATTACAAATTAACCAGATGATGTTCTGAATAATTAACTATTTGCGCAAAGTTCAAACTGAATTACCAATTGAACACTGTAGCTATGCTTGATTGGAAAACTGAAGGATTGTTGACTTTGCCATTGCAGAATGAAATCAATGCTATCGAGTGGGACCCCTCAGGTTAGAGTTGGCTTCATGCTCTGAAGATACCACAGTTAAGGTAATTTCTATCCTAACCTTCTAAAGCTACAGTTAAAGGAGACTCTTACCTCCACATGCTTCATAAAATTACTTTTTACGGTCTTCTAAGTACCCTTGAATATCTATTTACGTTCTAAATTTATGTATTAGTTGTGTTAATGGATCTTATCTTTACCTTTTCCTGCTATAAGACTTTGGAATATTTATTGTGTTGTTTAAAATAAATTGGTCAATAATTCATTGTTTCTGTGTGGATATGGAGCATGAACAAGATGCATGCTTGCATGATTCTAGAGAACATTGCAAAGTATCTATTTTAGTTCTTTCTTTTTCTTTGTTGATTCATTTAATCAAATCAAACATCAGCTGCTGATTATTATGTTTTTTAGGAGTCCAACTGGTGCCGCTGGTACAAGCATTACGAATCAACATTTGTTGCTGGTAGGGTATTCTATCTATTGTTACCAGTGATGTTTATACTATTCTTTCTACCATAATTTTCTTTCACATGTGGTGGTAGCACTAGGTTCCCGATTACATATATATTACACATCAATGTCGTAGATTATGGTTCAATCATTTTTTGTAGCTAAACAATAAAGTTTCGATATTTTGCTATAGACCCCCTTTGTTTTTCATCATCCTCTCCCTGGATCAACGACACCCCTTCCACGGCAGCACAACTTCCTCCCCTCTATATAACTCACTAGTTGTTTGCTCCCCCATCTCATATTTGGCAATACATTTCTTCCTCACCTTACTAATTTGCCTTCCACTAGGCCAAAACATTTACCCTTCCTATCAAGGTTTAGGTAGATAGGTAGAAATCAGCTAAAGCATTTTGTCCTTTTTAGGATATAAACTCTAGTCTCCATGATCTTCACTCACTTTATTGCTCGCTAGTTTACAGCCTTGGGTGCATTGTGGATGACTTACCTATGAAATTTTTTCTGCTACATTCTTGTCAAAGGAGCACTTAAAGCCCCAACGAATTTTAAAGATCTAAGAGTTGAGTTCCAAAAACTTTCTCAAGTGAATCAAATAATTCTTTGTTTTGAAAATCAAAGGGGCGAACATCAGCAAACGCTTCGTGCTTTTTCAAAGCATGTGCCTGATGTTTTTTCGGAGCTTGTGGAACAAAACATTCAACAATACTTAAAATAATAAAACCTTGGAAGAAAAGGGAGGACCTTTCCCGAGACAAGGAATACCTTATTGTTAGGATGGCCCTCTGCATCCGCGACGGAAGCAACTAAGAGTCAGTCGACTCTTTGGGGTTCAAGAAGGTTTAAATAAGTGTCTGTAGATGCAAAGTGGCGTGTCTCTTATTTTTCTTTGTTTTGTGGAGATCTACTAAGTGTGTTTCTTCTTTTTCTAAAATTACAGTAAATTAGTGAATAAAAAGTAACTAACTCTTATAATCACTTGTTGAAGGTTGAGAGCATTGCTTATGCTGATGAGTCCTCAAAGAATGATAGTATCTCAAAGAAAAACAAAAGTAGAGAAACATTGGAGAGGATGAATGACTTATGGGAACCATTGAACAAATTGGTAACAAAAGGTGACACCTTAGACTATTCAAAAGTTCCAGTTCCAAAATTCATTTGTAGAACTCCACTAATCAATCTTCATGATTATGAAAATGAGGACGACAATGATGAAGAAGAAGAAGATGGTGAGTATGTGCCTTCACCAAAATTTAAAGAACACAAAGTTAACAAACCAAATGTTCTTCAAAAGTTAAAAATTGTTCAAGCTATAGAAGTGCCATAAAGTAGTAATAATAATAATACTAATAAAGGAAAAGGGAAAAAAGGATGATGTGGAAGAAAGAAAAAAGAAACAAATAATACTCCTCCTCCTCGTGTTGGCCACAGTGGTTGTCACGCCCTGAGGCTACTCCCTAGACGTAACACGGGACCTAGCATTACGAGTGACCCAAACCTAATCCTAAATCTAGCATATATCAAGAATACTATAAATAACAAAGTAAAACATGTAGTATATGGAAGCTAAATCAATGGATATATGAAGAGGAAACAAAATCCAACTATTCTGAAAGTAACTATAAAATAATACGAGTCTAGTGATAAACGACACTATCACTTAACGACTCGAGCTGAATCTACTACTATTTCTAAAAAGCCTCTAACTGAGTTGAGTTGCTGGGACATGCCTCCATCTAACTCTAACAAGACTAAAAATTGAAAGTAAAGACTAATAAGTACAACATGTTTGTTGTCCTAGAAGTATGAGGACTCACCATTTAAGCTGCTGAAGTCGGACTGAGGATCGAACTATGCAAGATCTGGATGTTGAGCGCCTTAACCTACATCATAAAACAATGTAGCACAGAAGTATGCATCAATACTTGGAATTCACTCAACATGCAGGATATAGATATGCTAAGATGAACAAAGTATATAAGTTGAACAATGCATAACTTGAGAAATGATATAATCTGAAAAAGGATATAGTTATGTAATGAAAACTAAATTTGATGCAATGAACAAGTATTAATCATGAAGATAACATGTTGAACTAATATAGAAGAAAATGTTGAAAACTTGGTCAATGCAATATAAAGTCTGATTGTGGGAGCTACTATTACCGACATAAACCACGTGACATGAACGTGGATTCCAATGTATACACCCCATTGAGAGGACCCAATATACTTTTCCAGAGGTATAGAGGCATGATTGTGGTGTGATCACTGAAAATTGATGCCTAACAAAAGGGACTTCAAAACCTAGGTTGACATGTAGTTCTGGGACTTTAAGGGTACGGTGAACCCTAGTCCAACTCGGTGCTAAGTTTATTCCCATGAGAATATTCATGAAGCTAAAATGGACTGAATATTGATTAGATCAGAACGTACATGCTAACTGAGAATTCAACATTTAAATACTGAGAATGTGGCATTCAATATTTGAAGCATGAATTTCTCACTGGCCTAGTAAGTATAATTCATGAACTAAGATAAATTTACACAAGCTAGAGTTCCGAGTACTATGCATGAAATTATACTAAATTATCAAGAAACAAGTTATTTAGATCAAAGGAACCATAATCACAATAAATCTTGAAAATCTAGAAACCCTAGGTCTGGACAGTTTATGAGAATCTGAAGAACTAACTAAATTCTAGGGACTTAATGGGTGAAAGGAATCTTCTAGGGAAATCCCACATACTTGGTGATGAAATCTATGGAGAAATCCTTTGGATTTTGGGGCCAAACTTCATAGAACGGTTCTACTTGTTCTTGAGAGAACTAGTCGCCTCTTTCTCTTCTTTTCACTCTAAGTTGGGTGATTTTTGGAGAATGAGAGTTATGGGTATTGTCTGACTAGATTATTAGGCTTAGACTGAGTAAAATGGCATAGTTTAGACATTAAACGACGTAGTTTAAGTTCCCAAAGCATAGGGGAAAAGACCAAAACGACCCTAACTTAAAATTGGCAACGTGCCATCCACGGTGGGATTGTGCTTGCATGTTATTGGGTCTAGTCGGATGAAGTCTAATAAGTAACCCGTAGTTGTGCCAAATAACGTAATTTGCCGAATGATAGAGCGGGTGACGTCATTCTTAAGGGCAAAAGTTGTCAAATGGCCAAATTTGGCAAAACCGGGAGAAATCTAAGTATCCTGGGGTAATGGGTGTAATGGGTCTTGCTTTAAATTAATAAATGCATACTTTGATTTTGTTTTCGGGGGTTGCGGGGTTGAATTCGAGAAGTTGGGTTGAAAGTAGGCACGTTAGGTCGTTTGGTGAGCTGGGTTGAGCCCACCGAACCACTTGGCGGCTCGCCAAAGTTCCCATCTAGCCTTTAATTTCATGCTAAATAATTAGTTTGACTCTGTAACTTTCGGCGAAAGCTTGAGGTCACTGAAGACACTCGGCGACTCGCCGAAAGTCTTCTTGATCGCCCTTTGTCTGCAACCCGGTAGCTTAAATTGCACTGTAATTTTCGACGATCCGTTGAAAGTTTTTCCCATCGGGGACTTGCCAAAATTTTCTGAGAATTTTGAGCTGATCCTTTCAGCGAGCCCGATCTAGCTCTCTAAAGTAATTCCACGACTCGCCGACCAGTTCGGCGAGTCTCTCTACAAATGTTCTTCGGTAATTTTAATTGAAAAGTTTCTAAATTTTTCCCGATGTTTTGCAGACATGGCTAGACCAAAGGTTGCAGGTAGGAACATGCCACCCCGAAATAAAGCTAAGGGGATTGCACTCAATGAGAATACCGATGCATGCAGGGGCAAGGCTACCAAACTTCCCACAACTGGTGGGAAATGCAAGGTACCTCCGTCACCGGAGGCCAGTGTAACACCTCCAAAATTAGACCCAGAAAAAATTTGCAGAAATATACCTGAAGCAGTGAACCACGGCAGGGTTCACGGACCGTGAAAGGGTGCACGATAGGTAGACCTACCCGTGGTCTTGACCTAGAGGTCACCAGGCCCAGACATCAGACCACGAGAACCATCACGGTCCATGGTCTTGATGACGGGCCATGGTGGCGTCCGTAGAGTTGAGGCAGTGAACCTCCCTAGCTAGACCCTTAGACGCCCACTCCTAAGTGAGGACCACGAGGACCTTTACGGTCCGTGTTCCTTCACACGGACCGTGGGGACATCAGTGGAGCTTTACCAGTAAGCCCCCTAGGTAGTCCCTCCAGACCACAGCCCAAGTGGAGACCATGGACACTTTCACGGTCCGTGGTCCTTCACACGGGCTGTGGTAGGGCTCGAGGACTCAGACCCTCAGCTAGTAGTCATCAAATCTAGACCACGACCGACTTCACGGTCCATAGTCTCTTTCACGGTCCGTGAAGGTGGTCGTGGTCAGCCCGTTTGCAGTTTAAGTCAGGTTTATTTTGGTCTTTTCCTTATTTGTTGGACACCTAAACTACCTCGTTTTAACCCTAAATTATGAGGTTTTAGTCAGTTTAAGCCTAGAAACATAACTAGAACTTACCTAAGTCAAATCATTAATCAAAACTTAGAAAAATTAGAGCGTAAGAGGAGAAGAGAAGTCAAGAACCTTAGTTCAAGAACACATCAAGGTTTCATCAGTTCCAGCCCCGAAATCTAAAGATTTCCTCGTGGAATTCATCACTAAGTATGTGAGATTTCACTAGTGGGTTCCTTTCACCCATTAGGTCCCTAGTTTTCAGTCAGTTTCTTGATTCCCTTATTATGACTAGACCTAGGGTTTCTTGAATGATA
The DNA here is from genome assembly GCA_036250505.1 of Solanum acaule. Classification (NCBI taxonomy): domain Eukaryota; kingdom Viridiplantae; phylum Streptophyta; class Magnoliopsida; order Solanales; family Solanaceae; genus Solanum; species Solanum acaule. The sequence goes on along the minus strand of JAJOOR010013338.1, from coordinate 27,190 downwards.
TAATTATTGATTTCTTAGATGTTAAAATGATCCAAATCAGATTAGTATGTTAATATTCAGTTTATTGCATGAATTCCAGAAACCTAGCTATGCATTTCTTTAGTTCCCGAATTACACATTCAAGGTAAGATATTTCATTTATTCAGTTATACATGCCTCAGTTATTAATGCATCAATATCAGTTTAATTGTTGCATACTCAGTTTGCACATTCAATTTGAGCTATGCAGTAACTTACAGAAATTCAGTCATAATATGTTAATTACTTAATCCATTGGGAGTAGCATAATACCGAGTTGGACTAGGGTTTAGCGTACCCAAATAGTCCCAGAATTACTAGCCACGTAGGCTGTAAGTCCCCTCTGTGGGCATCATTTAAGTGATCACGCCATCATGCATCTATACCTCTGGCAGGGTATATTGGGTCCTCTCGATGGGGCATATACATCGAACTCCACATTTAACTCATGTGGTTTTACTATCGCTTATTAGTAGCTCCCACAGTTCACTCAGATTCTAGTGCATTGAACATTTATCAGTATATCCAATATTCAGTTTCAACATGTTATAAATTGGTCACTGCATTGAGTTAGCTCAGCATTCAGTATCTATATCATGTTCAGATTATATAATTGCTTATTTACTTTGTTTAGCTTTATTCTATACTGCATGCTCAGTACCTTTCAAGTACTGACGCATACTCTGCGCTACATCTTCTCGTGATGTAGGTTCAGGTTCTCAGCATCCAGATCACACTTAAATCACTTCCCGATCGTCAGTTCAGCAGCATCAGTGATGAGTCCTCATTCTTCGATGACCAACGACATGTTTCTCTTTTTAGTACTTTTAGTCCTTTAGTTTCAGTTTTGCTAGATCTAGTTGGGGCATGTCCCAACATTTCTAGTCAGTTTAAAGGCTTATTTCAGACATACTTAGATTCAGCTTAGTTATTGAGTTTGGTATTTGTTTTGTATTAAACTCTTTGATTATATATTCAGTTTTAGTATATGGGTATTCCCCATCATTTCAGTTTTATTTATGATTTAGTTTCCGCATCAGTTATTATTATCCTTAGTATGCTCATGGCATGCCAGTAGGGTTAGCTTGGGATAACTTGTGATCCTAGGTCCCCTGTCTGCTTCTCGGGGGTAGCTCGGGGCGTGACAAACTTGGTATCAGAGCATTAGGTTAAAGAGTCCTAGGATGTCTATAAAACTGCACTAAGTACAGTCCTTTTAATGGGTGTGAAGTGCACCAAATCTAATGAGAGGGAGGCTACGAAGTGATTTAGGAAAACTTCATTTTCTTGTTACTCTTATCATGCGTAAGGTACGATCTAATTCTATTCTAACTCGACATTCTACGTTTCAGTAATCATGCCTCCTCGTAGAGCTAATGCCATGAATGCAAACGAAGTTCCTCCAGTCCCAGATCAGGAAGTTTCTAATGCAGAATTCAGGAACGCCATTCAGATGTTGACTCAGAGTGTGGCCAACCAAAACAATCAGCGGGTTCCAGTTCAGGCAAATGCTAATGTTGGGTCAACTGCAGCTAGAGCACAATACTCTATTAGGATGAATCCACCAGAGTTCTTAGGATCGCAAGTTGGAGAAGATCCCCAAAACTTCATTGATGAGGTCAGGAAGATCTTTAAAGTGATGCAGGTAACTGGGAATGATCGGGTTGAGTTAGCATCGTATCAACTGAAACATGTAGCTCATATCTGGTATACCCAGTGGAAGGAGAACAGGGTTACAGATGCAACTCCTATTACTTGGGATTCTATCAGTGAAACCTTTCTTGATAGTTTTTTCCCCATAGGGTTGAGAGAAGCAAGGGGCTAGGAATTTATGAACTTAAGGCCCGGTAACATGACGGTTGAATAGTATGGGCTGAAGTTTAACCAACTCTCTAGGTATGCTCCTCACATGGTTTCTAATTCCAGGGCTCAGATGAATAAGTTTCTGTATGGAGTATCAGACTTAGTGAAGACAGAGTGCAGGAATGCTATGTTGTTGGGAGACATGAACATCTCTAGGCTCATGACTCACGCTCAGCAGGTTAAGGGTGAAAAGCTTAGGGAACAGGCTAAGGAGAGGAAGAAAGAAAGAACAGGCAACTATTAGTATTCCCAACAGAAATCGGGTAGTGGAAATCGCTCGCAGTTTCAACAGAAATCTTTGACTCCAGCACCTTCATCAGCCAGTGTTCCATCCGCCAAGGTCCGGAATAATTAGAAAGGTGAAGCATCAGGCTCTAAGTCTCAGGGTAGTATTTCAGGCACCAAAACCTACCCAACTTGCCCTAAGTGTGCTAAGAACCATCCGGGAGAGTGTCTTGTAGAAAAAGAATGATGTTTTGGGTGTGGTAAGTTGGGTCACAGGTTAAGGGATTGTCCTTCTAGACAGGGTCAGTAGGGTAACTCATCTGGTACAGGTGGCGGACAGCGCCAAAACAAGTTGAATGCTCTTCAGGCTCGCCAAGATCAGGAAGATTCTCCTGATGTAGTCACTGGTACGTTGCGAGTCTTTCATCTTGACATTTATGCATTGTTTGATCCAGGGGCTACTTTGTCATTTGTAACTCCTTTTATAGCGGTCAAATTTAGTGTTAGTCCAGAAACTCTCCCAGAACCTTTCTCAGTCTCTACTACAGTCAGTGACCCAGTTATAGTTATATGGGTATACAGAAATTGCCCTGTCACAGTCTCTTAGAAAGTCACCTCAGCAGATCTTGTCGAGTTAGAAATGGTAGACTTCGATATCATTCTAGGCATTGATTGGTTACATTCCTGTTATGCCTCAGTCAATTGTAGAACTAGGGTTGTTTGTTTTCAGTTTCCAGATGAACCAATCTTAGAATGGAAGGGTAATAGCTTAGCGCATATGGGTCGATTCATTTCTTACCTTAAGGCCAGAAAGATGATCTATAAGTGTTATCTCTATCATATAGTTCAGGTTAAGGATTCAAGCTCCGAAACCCCAACTCTCGAGTCAGTTCATATGGTTAATGAGTTTCCAGAAGTATTTCCAGAAGATCTTCCCGAACTTCCTCCTGATAGGGAAATCGACTTTGGAATTGATCTCCTTCCAGATACCCAGCCTATCTCTATTCCTCCTTACAGAATGGCTCAAGCTGAGCTTAAGGAATTGAAGGAGCAGTTGAAAGACCTTCTAGACAAGGGCTTCATCAACCCTAGTATTTCGCCATGGGGTGCACCGGTGTTGTTCGTAAAGAAGAAAGATGGTTCTCTCAAAATGTGCATTAACTATAGGCAGTTGAACAAGGTTACAAACAAGAATAAGTATCCCATTCCCAGGATTGATGACTTATTTGGCCAACTTCAGGGTGCTAGTCATTTCTCAAAGATAGACCTCAGATCGAGTTATCATCAGCTTAAAGTCAGAGATAGTGACATTCCGAAGACAGCCTTCAGGACTCAGTATGGTCATTATGAATTTTTAGTTATGTCATTTGGACTAACCAATGCTCCTGCAGCTTTCATGGACTTGATGAACATAGTGTTCAAGCAGTACTTAAACCTGTTCATTATCGTCTTTATTGATGATATCCTCATTTACTCTATAAATGAGGAAGAACATGCGAGTCATTTGAGAGTTGTTCTACAGACTCTCAAAGATCGCTAGTTATTCGCCAAATTTAACAAGTGCGGGTTTTGGTTGCAGTCGGTTGCTTTTCTTGGGCGTATAGTGTCTAGTGAAGGGATTCGAGTAGATTCCCAGAAAATAGAGGTAGTGAAAAAATGGCCCAGACCTACCTCTCCTATTGATATTAGAAGTTTCTTGGGTCTAGCGGGTTATTACCGAAGGTTCGTGGAAGGATTTTCATCCATAGCCTCACCATTGACTAGGTTGACTCAGAAGATGGTCAAGTTTTAGTGGTCAGATGATTGTGAGAAAAGCTTGCAGAATTGAAAACTAGGTTGACTACAGCTCTTGTTTTGACTCTACCAGAGGGTTCAGACGGTTATGTGATTTATTGTGATGTATCCAGAGTCGGCCTAGGCTGTGTGTTGATGCAGCGAGGTTAGGTTATAGCTTATGTTTCCAGACAGATTAAGGTGCATGAGAAGAATTATCTAACTCATGACCTCGAGCTTGCAGCGGTGGTGTTTGCTCTCAAGATTTGGAGGCACTACTTGTATGGTGTTCATGTAGATGTGTTCAAAGACCATAAGAGCCTTTAGTATGTGTTCACCCAGAAAGTGTTGAATCTTCGCCAGAGAAGATGGCTTGAGTTCCTCAAGGATTATGACATAAGTGTGCATTACCATCCTGGTAAGAAAAATGTAGTAGCAGATACCCTTAGCAGACTATCTATGGGTAGTGTAGCACATGTTGAGGTAGAAAGAAAGAAGATAGCAAAGGATGTTCACAGACTTGCTCGCCTAGGAGTTCGTCTTATGAGCATATCAGATGGTGGTGTACCGGTTCAGAATGGGGCAGAATCTTCTTTGGTAGTGGAAGTTAAGGAAAAGCAAGAAAGTGATCTGATATTACTTGAACTCAAGGGTGCAATCCACCAACAGATAGTTGAGTTTTTCTCCTAATGGGGAGATTGTGTGCTTCGCTACCAGGGTCGATTATGTGTTCCTAATGTGGGCGAGTTTAGACAGTATATTTTTTTGCAGAGGCCTATAAGTCCAGATATTCTATTCATCCAGGTTCCACTAAGATGTACCACGATCTACGAGAAGTCTATTGGTGGAATGGTATGAAAAAAGATATAGCAGATTTTGTGGCTAAGTTCCCCAATTGCCAGCAAGTCAAGGTAGAACAACAGAAACTAGGAGGTATGACTCAAGCAATTGACATTCCTACTTGGAAGTGGGAAGTGATCAACATGGACTTCATCACATGTTTACCTTGTACTCGTAGACAACATCACACCATTTGGGTGATAGTTGACAGAGTTACTAAGCCTTCTCACTTTTTGGCGGTCAAGACTACAGATTCGGTAGAGAACTACGCCAAGCTTTATATTAATGAGATTGTGAGGTTGCATGGGGTTCCTTTGTCTATCATCTCAGATAGAGGTCATCAGTTTACCTCTCATTTCTGGAAGTCATTCCAGTAGGGTCTTGGTACTCAGGTTAACCTTTGCACAACATTTCATCCACAAATGGATGGTTAGGCAGAGCATACCATTCAGACCTTAGAGGACATGTTGAGAGCTTGTGTGATCAATTTCAAGGGTAGATGGGATGATAACCTTTCTCTTATTGAGTTTGCCTACAACAATAGTTACCATTCAAGCATTTATATGTCCCCTTATGATGCATTGTATGGGCGTAGATGCAGATCTCATGTTGGTTGATTTGAAGTAGGTGAAGCAGCCTTGATAGGGCCAGATTCAGTCTTTTATGCTATGGAGAAAGTGCAACTCATTAGAGATAGACTTAAGATAGCCTAGAGTCGCCAGAAGTCTTATGCAGATGTAAGATAAAGGGAACTAGAGTTCCAAGTTGATGATTGGGTTTTCCTGAAGGTGTCACCTATGAAGGGGGTGATGAGGCTTGGCAAGAAAGGGAAGCTCAGTCCAAGATATGTAGGCCCTTACTGGTTCTCGAGAATGATTGGTAAAGTGATTTATGAGTTAGAGTTGCCAGCAGATTTGGGAGCAGTGCATCCAGTCTTCCACATCTCACTTTTCAAGAAGTGTGTGGGTGATCTAGCATCCATGGTGCCATTAGAGAGTCTGACCGTGAAAAATAGTCTTTCATTTGAGGATGTACCAGTTGAGATTCTTGATCGTCAGGTTAGAAGATTGAGAAACAAGGAAGTCACTTCTTGGTGGAGGAGTCAGTCCGTAGAGGGAGCTACTTGGGAAGCAGAAGCAGCCATGAAAGCCAAGTATCCTCACCTCTTTCCTTCTGAATCCATTCCAGCTTGAGGTAATAGTTCCTCTTCAGTTTTTCAGTCATTCATGCGTGAAATCAGTCTTAGTAGCATGTTCCTTCAGTCTCTACTTGCATTTTCAGAGTATTTGCATGTTTTTGGAACTCAGTTCAGTTAGAAATCAACCTTCAGTGTTTAGCTATAGGGTTGCAGCTCATTCCCTCTATTTCAACTAGTTTAGTCTTCATTCGAGGATGAATGATCCCAAGGGGGAGATATTGTAACACATCGAAAACCAGACCAAGAAAAAAATTGCAGAAATATACCTGAAGCAATAAACACAATAGGGTTCACGGACCGTGAAAGGATCCACGGTCCGTAGACCTGCCCGTGGTCTTGACCTGGAAGTCACCAGGCCCAGATATCAGACCACGAGCACCTTCACTGTCTGTGGTCTTGATGACGGGTCGTGGTGACGCCCGTAGAGTCAAAGCAGTGAACCTCCCTAGCCAGCCCCTTAGGCCCCATGCCTAAGTGAGGACCACGAGAACCTTCACGGTTCGTGGTCCTTCACACAGCCCGTGGGGGAGTCCGTGGAGCCTTACTAGTAAGCCCCCTAGCCAGTCCCTCCATACCACAGCCCAAGTGGAGACCACAGACACTTTCACGATTCGTGGTCCTTCACACGGGCTGTGGTAGGGCTCGAGGACTCAGACCCTCAGCTAGTAGTCATCAAATCTAGACCACGACCGACTTCACGGTCCATAGTCCCTTTCACGGTCCGTGAAGGTAGTCGTGGTCAGCCCGTCTGCAGTTTAAGTCAGGTTTATTTTGGTCTTTTCCTTATTTGTTGGACATCTAAACTACCTCGTTTTAACCCTAAATTATGAGGTTTTAGTCAGTTTAAGCCTAGAAACATAACTAGAACTTACCTAAGTCAAATCATTAATCAAAACTTAGAAAAATTAGAGAGTAAGAGGAGAAGAGAAATCAAGAACCTTAGTTCAAGAACACAGCAAGGTTCCATCAATTCCCACCCCAAAATCTAAAGATTTCTCTATGGAATTCGTCACCAGTTATATGAGAATTCACTAGTTGGTTCCTTTCACACATTAGGTCCCTAGTTTTCAGTCAGTTTCTTAATTTCCTTATTATGACTAGACCTGGGGTTTCTTGAATGTTAGAATTATTGGGTTCTTAGCTGTTAGAATGATCCAAATCAGATAAGTATGTTAATATTCAGTTTATTGCATGAATCCAAAACCCTAGCTATGTATTTCTTTAGTTCTTCAATTATACATGCTAGGCATGATATTTCAGTTATTTAGTTATACATGCCTCAGTTACTAATGCATCAATATCAGTTTAATTGTTGCATACTCAGTTTGTATGTTCAGTTTGAGCTATGCAGTAACTTACATAAATTCAGTCATAATGTGTTAATTACTTAATCCATTAGGCGTAGCATAATACCTAGTTGGACTAAGGTTCAGCGTACCAAAATAGTCCCAAAACTACTAGCCACGTAGGTTGTAAGTCCCTTCTGTGGGAATTATTTCAGTGATCACGCCAGCATGACTCTATACCTCTTGCAAGGTATATTAGGTCGTCTCGATGGGGAGTATACATCGGACTCCACATTTCGCTCATGTGGTTGTACTATTGGTTATTAGTAGCTCCCAATGTTCAGTCAGATTCTATTGCATTGACCATTTATCAGTATATCCAATATTCAGCTTCAACATGTTATAAATTGGTCACTGCATTCAGTTAGCTCAGCATTTAGTATCTATATCATGTTCAGATTATATCATTACTTATTTTCTTTGTTCAGTTATATGTTATTTCAGCTTTATTCTATCCTACATGCTTAGTACCTTTCAAGTACTGATGCATACTCTGCGCTACATCTTCCCGTGATGTAGGTTCAGGTTCTCAGCATCCAGATCATGCTCATATCACTTCCCGATCATCTGTTCAGCAGCATTAGTGGTGAGTCCTCATTCTTCGAGGACCAGTGACATGTTTATCTTTTCGGTACTTTTAGTCCTTTAGTTTCAGTTTTGCTAGATCTAGTTGGGGGCATGTCCCAACATTTCTAGTCAGCTTAGAGGTTTATTTCAGGCATAGTTTGATTCAGCTTAGCTATTGAGTTTGGTCTTTCTTTTGTATTAAACTGTCAGATTATATATTTAGTTTTAGTATATGGGTATTCCCTATCATTTTAGTTTTATTTATGATTTATCTTCTGCATCAGTTATTATTATCCTTAGTATGCTCATGTCATGCCAACAGGTTTAGCTTGGGATCACTTGTGAACCTAGGTCCCGTGTCCCCACCTCGGGGGTAGCTCTGGGCGTGATAGCCAGCTTCGATAGTGACGGTATTATGCCACTCACCTCACCACTTCTGAAAGTGAAGGTGAGCACCATGAGCCTCATACTGTAGCTTCTGATGATGATGATCTGGTAGCAGCACAGAGGGCATATCTGCGGTAAAAAAAGATGAATTATCCATCTATGATCTAGACTCCTCAGCCCACCACTTCTTCTCCTCCCGTTCCAGCACAGGTAGTGGTGCTTGCACCACCAATTTAGGGTCTTCCACCCAAGTCTATGAACAGATTAAAGACTGAGGGGCTGAGGACAATTATTGAGGGGAAATGTCTGTCCACGGATGGGGTGATTGATAGGTACCCCGATATTATGAGTTGTCTGAAGTCTCATAAGTTCCAACTCTTCACAAAGCTCTGTGGCCCATTTATTTCAAGTTGGGTTAGGGATTCCTACAGTGCGTACAATGCATTGATACCACAAAGGAAGAAGCAAGCAGCAGCATTTAAACCGGTTGACTATTTAGTTGTCTGGGGAAGAGGGTGCAGTACGATTTTCCTTCCATTAATGTTGTCCTAGACTGCACTACGAGATTTTAAGATGACTGCCTACATATGATCAGGAAAAAGACGCTGGACAACATGAAGAAGTGGTTATCTCTGTTGATATCTAATGGCACTCTGAAGTGGTTGGAGGAAAGGGCTCCAATAGAAAAGAAAGACTTAAATGTAGCAGTGAGATATTGGTTGCGCTTCATTAGCAGCACGATCATGCCCTCCCAAAATGATTCTATTCTCCACTTTGCTAAGGCAGCCTGTCTAGGATGCATCATTTATGGGATGAGGCTCAATCTGGGGATGATTATAGCACAAGAGATGGTCATGAGGGCCAAGCAGTGCCAGACCTCACTTCCCTTCCCGGTGTTGATCACGGAGCTACGCAATCGGGCTCGAGTTCCAAGACATGCAACGAAGGATGTGGAAGTGATTCCCACATCCTCTACTAATATCTGGAGGATTGAGAAAGAATATTTGAAAGATGAGGCAGAGAAGAAGAAGAAGAAGGCAGCCTCGGTAGATGTTTCCCCGGTTGTGGACACAGACTCACTACCTGCAAAGGCATTTTTGCCTACTCCGGCCGCTGGGCCTTAAGGTACGTCTTCTGCTATAACTTCTGACATCCCTAGACCTGCTGCTGCTACACTGCCTCCTAGACCTTCTGTTGTTGCTATCACCCGGACCCCATTTACTCAGGGTGCATTACTTCGCATAGGGGAGCTTGCCTATTCTACTGATCGTTGGGCTATCGGACTTGAGGCCCCCATTTCGGGTATGATTCAGACTCCCCTGGCTGTGCTGTGACACTATTGAGTGCTACAATTGACGCCCTTGTGGGTAGGATAGCGGTGTGTGAGTGTGGCCAAGGGCCACTGAGGAGGTGAGACTTTAAAGGCCACTACTGTTGTGTTGAGGAGCGATGTGGATCAGTTGAAGTCCACCAACATGTCCATGATTTTTGGGATGGTAGAGATCCCAGATGTACCAGATATGCCTCCAGCTACCACCGGAGATGAGATTAGAGTGGAGGAGGCAGCTGATCCCGAGTCTGAGGTGGAGACGGATGAGGAGATGCTTGAGGTGGCTGAGGAATCTTTGTATGAGGTCCTTACTGAGACCGAGGAGGCCATGGTAGGTGCAACTACTGTTCCTTTTGAGGTGACTCTGGGCACTAATGCCCAAGTCCAGATTGATGAACCGGGCACTGATGATGCCCAGAAAGATGGAGTGACTGAGTAGACAAGATCCCTTCTTTACCTCCCTTTCTGTCTTATTTTATTTTGACTTTTGGATTAATTTGATTGCATTTGAGGACAAATGATTTTTTATTTGTGGTGGGGTGAGGCCCACCTTTTGTGGCCTTTTATGACTCTCTTATTTTGTGTATATATTTGTGTTTTGAGCTATAATTGTGTATTACACTATTTTTGTGGATGATTGAGCTTGTGGCTCCTTGTTTTTAATTGTAAGTGATTTTTGGACCCTTTCAAAAAAAATAATTGTGACACCTCTTGTTTGTGTTTGAATGTGGTTTTTCTCTTGCAAATTTGAGTATCGGTCTTGATCAATACTAATGACTTGAATAGTGCTCATAATCGAAAAAAATGAATGTGCGGCTACAATGAGGCCAAATGAAGTTGCATAGACAATATGTGAACTTTTTGCATCTCGTTGTGACTAGCCAAATATCGAATTGAGTCTCTTGTGATGAGCATCGCACACTAGCGAAAGTGTGGAGTCTTGTTTGACATTAGTGTCAATGCCTGTGTGATGAGCTTACCATGAACCATGTATGATGACACCTAGAATTTGCCCCGTTGGTCCGGTTGACTAAGTGATGCAATCTCTTGATATGATCTTAGGAAACTTTGAAGAGTGTGAAACAATTTGATATTATACCTCTTTTGTGGCCTACCTTGTGAGTGTGTGAACCCCACTTGAACAACCTCTGAGCCTTAGCCTTTTCTTGGAAGAAACTTGATAAAATTGTGACCTTTCTTGACCCATTACCCATAATCCTCATGATTTGTGGTTTGTGTGAGTAGCCAACTTAGGCCAAAAGCCTAAGTTGGGGGTGTGGTGAAAAGAGGAGGTAAATCAAGAAGTGCAAGAAAGTCCCCTTTGACCCATGGTTTTGAGAAAAAAAATTGAACCCCTCCATATAAAAAAAAAAGAGAAAAAGAAGAAAAGGATGAAAAAGTTAGGTAATAAAGTTATGGAAGTGCAAAGAAAATGGGGTGCCCAAGCAATCCATGAAAGATGAATAATGGGGTGACTTTTCAGCATGAATGAGAATGATGAAGAAAAGGAAAGAAAGTATTGTTCACACCACATGTTATGAGAATTACAACCATTGAGCCTAAATGACCATACCTTTGCACTCATCCCTGTTACAAACCTTTAAAAAGACCTTTTTGATCTTGAGTGAGCTGAAACAAGGGTTGATTGGAAAGTACGGGCAAACCTATGGGTGAAATCATGCATTGTGTTCATCTTTGTTAGTGTGAGCATTGCATTTGATTCCAAAACTTTAAATTGTGAACCATTGTGTGTGAATATGGAATCATTCTTTGTGTGAGGGAATTTGAGTACCTTTGTTGAGCTTGAACTTGCATTTGAAGCAAGTATTGTGAGCTTGAGATTATTTGATAATGGTAAGTCACAACTTGATTCTTTGAGTGCACAATTGCTCTGTGCATGAGTAAGTTGAGTCTTATTGTGTGCATTAAAGATTGAGTCTTGTGTAGCACTGTTTGAGAAATCCTTTTTGAACTGCTGAACTTGAGTTTTACTTGAGGATAAGCAAAAGTTTAAGTTGGGGGTGTTGATTAGTCCACAATTTGGACTCATTTAGGGCTTCATTTTAATAGATCTAGTGTCCTCAAATGCATATTCTTTGCCAATAACTTATATAAATCCTTGAATTTTAGGTATTCGGATTGAGGAACAAAGCATGGACACTAATGAGCAAAAAGGAACAAGGCAGCTAAAAGGACGAAGAAAAAAAGGCCTATGGATCGCCTAATATGTTTAGTCAGTTCCAGTAGTAAAAGAGTTTCCAGAAAATCTTCCCAGAGTCTATCCTAAGAGAGAAATAGACTTTGGTATAGATATTCTTGTTGATACTCGTCCTATCTTTATTCCGCCATATATAATGGCACCAGCAGAGTTAAAAGAGCAATTGAAAGATCTCTTAGAGAAAGGTTTTATTCGTCCAAGTGTCTCACCTTGGGGCACACCAGGCTTATTTATGAGAAAGAAAGATGGTTGTCTTAGGATGTGTATAGATTACCGTTAGTTGAACAAGGTTACTATCAAGAATAAGTATCATCTTCCGAGAATAGATGGTCTTTTCGATCAACTTTAGGGTGCAACTTGTTTTTCTAAGATAGGCCTCAGATCCGGCTACCATCAGTTGAAAGTAAGAGAGAGTGACATTCCTAAGACAACTTTCAGGACCCGTTATGGTTATTATGAGTTCCTAGTTATGTCCTTTGGTTTGACCAATGCTCCTGCATCATTTAGGGACCTTATGAATAGAATATTCAAGCCTTATTTGGATATGTTTGTTATTGTATTCATTGATGACATCCTAATATATTCAAGGAATGACGAAGATCGTGCTAGTCATCTCAGAATAGTTCTCCAAATTCTAAAGGATAAGGAGTTATATGCTAGGTTTTCTAAGTGTGAATTTTTGCTTGAGTCTGTGGCATTCATAGGCCATATTGTTTCTGGTGATGGAATTAGAGTTGATACTCAAAAGATTGAGGCAGTGTAGAACTGGCCTAGACCCACGTCTCCAACTCACATTACGAGATTTTTTGGGATTGGCTAGCTACTATAGAAGGTTCATCGAAGGGTTCTCATCTATTTCATATCATTTGACTAAGTTGACTCAGAAAACAATTAAGTTTCAATGGTCTAAAGCTTGTGAGAAAAGCTTTAAAGAATTGAAAAATCGGTTGACTACTACCTAGTATTGACCTTACTAGAGGGTACGCAAGGTTTTGTAGTTATTTTGATGCGTCCAGAGTTGTATTGGGTTATGTGTTAATCCAGAATGGCAAGGTTATAGCTTATGCCTCAAGACAACTTAAAATTCACGAGAGAAATTACCCAACCCATGATCTAGAGTTGACAGCCGTAGTATTTGCTTTGAAAATATGGCGTCATTACCTTTCTTGTGTTCATGTAGATGTGTTCACCAATCACAAGAGTCTTCAGTATGTGTTTAGTAAGAAAAAGCTTTATCTCATACAGAGAAGGTGGTTAGAGTTACTCAAGGATTATGACATGAGTATCCTCTATCACCCAGGTAAGGCCAATGTTGTCGCTGATGCCTTGAGCTGATTGTTTATGGGTAGTACTGCCAATTTAAGGGAAGATAAGAAAGAGTTAGCAAAATATGTGCATAGACTTGCACAATTAAAAGTTCGTCTAATAGATTACAACGAAAGAGATGTGGTGATGAATAGGGTTGAATCACCATTAGTGTGTGAAGTTAAAAGGAAACAAAACCAAGATCCTATTTTGCTTAAATTAAAGGCAAATGTTCATAAGCACAAAGTAATGGCTTTTTAACAATGAGGATAGTGTGTGTTGAGGTATCAAGGTAGATTATGTGTGCCAAGGGTGGATAAACTTCAAGAGAGGATCATGGAAGAAGCTCCTAGCTCCATATATTCTATCCATTCGGGTTCATAAAGATGTATCGTGATTTGAGAGAAGTTTATTGGTGGAGTATTATGAAAAAGGGCATTGCAGAGTTTGTTGCTAAGTGTCCGAATTGCCAACACGTTAAAGCAGAACACCACAGGCCCGGTGGTATGCCTCAGAATATAGAGATTCCATAATGGAAGTGGGAGATGATGAATATGGACTTCAATACTGGTTTGCCGCAATATCGCAGGAAACATGATTCCATTTGGGTGATTGTAGATGGAATGACTAAATCAGCCAATTTCTTACCGGTAAAGACTACCCATTTAGTAGAAGATTATGCTAAGTTGTATATTCAAGAGGTAGTCAGACTTCATGGAGTTCAACTGTCCATTATTTTAGATAGAGGTGCACAATTTTGGAAGTCATTCTAGAGAGGTTTGGGTTCAAAGGTGAACTTGAGTACTGGTTTTCATCCTCAAACTGATGGTCAAGTAGACCGCACTATTCAGACCTTAAAAGATATGTAGAGAGCTTGTGGTGATTGATTTCAAGGTTAATTGGGATGATCACTTACCTCTCATATAGTTTGCTTATAACAATAGTTACTACTCTAGCATCCAAATGACTCTATATGAGGCTCTTTATGGGAGAAGATGAAGATCTCCTATTGGATGGTTTGAGGTTGGTGAAGTTGGGTTGATAGGACCAGACTTAGTGCATCAAGCTATGGAAAAAGTAAAGATTAGTCAAGAGAGATTGAAAACAGCATAGAGTCGTCAGAAATCCTACATAGATGTTAGGAGAAGAGGCTTAGAGTTTGAAGTAGATAATTGGGTTTACTTGAATGTTTCACCAATGAAGGGTATTATGAGATTTGGTAAGAAGGGGAAGTGAGTCCCCGATATATTGGTCCTTACAGGATATCCAAGAGGATTGGCAATGTAGCTTATGAGTTAGAGCTACCCCAAGAGTGAGCAGCGGTCCATCCAGTATTTCACATTTCCATGTTGAAGAAGTGTATGGGCGATCCTTCACTTATCATACCTATTGAAGATATTAGTAGTAAGGATAGCTTATCTTATGAGGATATTCCCGTGCAGATTCTAGATCGTCAAGATTGCAAGTTGAAAACCAAGGAAGTAGCATCAGTCAAAGTTCTGTGGAGAAATCAGTTTGTTGAGGAAGCTACTTGGGAAGCTGAGGAGGACCTGAAGAAGAGATACCCACATCTCTTTGACTCCGGAGAAATTTCAAACTAAGGTACTAATCCTTTTCTTGCCATTTGTTTTAAGTTGGCATGTTGTATTTATATTTTGATTGTTGGGTGTTTGAGCTGAATGTTAGATGTTACACCTTAGCCTGCTTAGAGTAATCTCATTGGAGGAAAAATGTTCCCAAGGGCGAGATATTGTAACACCCCGTTATTTGAAAGAACTAGAATTAGAAAGAAATTGTTTCGGAAAATAATCAAATTTGGACATTTGAGCAAGTTATGTGGAATATGAGTTTTGGGTCAACTTCAAACGACCATAACTCACAAAACATGATGAGTTAGGTGGGCTACAATATATCAAATTAAAGGTCTTTGAATTATCTTTCGAATGCCACCGAGCTTGCTAATTTTCGAGTTCGTATGAGAGAGTATTCCCATTTGATGTGGGGCTGTCTGGATAAGGAAAGTCAACGGGATTTACGAAGGGTATTTTGGTCTTTTCATAACCCAATTATTTAAATTCATTTTTAGTAATTTATTTGTGGTCTAAACTAATTTGGTTATGTTTACACTTTATAAAATTACGCTAGGGTTTTGAGAGAAGAGAAAGGAGGAGAAAAAGAGGAGAAGGAGCTAAGATTCATTGCGTTCTTGAGATCTCGCCTGTGGATTTCGCCAAGGGTTAATCCCTACGATGTATGTGAGATCACATAGCATTGGGTTTGTTCACCGACGTGCCAATCATGATTTAATTCAGCATAATTATGTTCTTGAAAGAAGAGTTTATGAGTTCTTGATAAATTTGTTGAAAGTTTTGTTTGAATCTTGATTGTTGAGTTTTGGAGGAAAGGTATAGGATGGCCCTGGCAGCGTGAGGCAAAATGTTGTACCATCACTTAAGCTCATAGAGATGGTTGTCAGTTAGAGAAATTCCCAAAAAGATATTTTATGTACTTATATACATAGAGTTGTTTGTAATTTCGTATACAAACTGAATTGTTGTGTGTTTTTCTTAAATGCACTGAGTTGTTATCTTCATGTTTTAATGCTTTTCTTTATACTGCATCTTTAATTCTACTTTATATTAAAAAGAGTTGAGTTTAGTTGAGAAGAGGTAAGTGTTTCTTTCAGATTCCAGTTCAAGCTTATGTTTGTTTAGATTTTGCCTCACATGCTAGTACATTCAATGCAGTGATGCCATTTGGCGTACATCATTTTTTGATGCAGATATAGGTAACCAGGATCATCATCCAGTTCTTAATTGATCCAGTTAAGCACTCAGAGTCTTATGGTGAGCCTCCTTCCTTATTGGAGGATCCTTTTTTATTGCATTGTTTAGTATTTTCAGTTGTTAGGATGATCGGGGGTCTTGTCCCGACATCCCTCATAGTTTTAAAGGCTTCATAGATAGATAGTTATAGTTCTTTAGTCTTGATATTTCAGTTTTTTTATTTTAAGACTTGAGTTGCCATTTTGGCTAAGTTGAATGTTGTTTTCTAAAACATTCTCAGTTTATCTAGACAGTTTATTTAAGCTTGTATTTAAATTATTTTTAAGTTGAGTAAGTCTTCCGCTGAGAGTCTAGCCAGACCAAGGGTTTTCTTGGGCAAGCAATGGTTCTCCAGTGCCAGTTCCGCCTAAAGTGTAGGCTCGGGGCTTGACAATTTGATGGATTGGATTACAGAGGATAGGATTGGAGTAATATTGAACTTTGACTAGCTATTATTTTAGGGAAAAAATAACATTCAAACTAACAATTTTAACTAGAAAATAATAGTTTGACAGGTAATTGTGTGTAGGGGTAAAAACATACATGTATTCACATCAAACCAATGAATATAAGAGATTTACTTTAATAGGTACTTTTATTATTTAACTAGCTTTGACGCACGTGCGTTTCACATGAATTCAAACTATTTTATTATTTAACTAGTTTTGATGCCCGTGCATTTCACATAAATGTCAAACTATGCAGTGCATCATCTTTTAAAATAATGTCAATATTATTGAACCAAAAATTTAAGTAAATGAATATAAATGGGCTAATAAAGTATAATTTCCTAAGAATAATGGATGTAAAGTTTCTTATGATTACTAATTGATGAGTCCAGGATTTGGACTAATTTAGGGATTTATTAGGATAGATTTAGTGTCCAATGCTCATTTTTTGCAACTACCTGATGCAAAACCCTTGATTCTCAGGTACATGGAGTGAGGAAGAAAGCTAGGGCAGAAATGGGAAATAGAGACAACACAATCAGAAAAGAAAAGGGAAAAACAGGCCTGATGATCGCCGATTCCACTCGGCGACTCGCCAAGTTGCCACTCTACCGCCTAGAGTTACAGAATGCTGAGGCCAAGTTGCCACTCTACCGCCTAGAGTTACAGAATGCTGAGGCGACTCGCCAAGTTGCCACTGGGTGTATCGCTGATCGCTTCGGCGTTGGATGACCAGGTCACCAAAGTGTTGATGGAGATCCTCACAAGTGTTGATGGGCGTGATGCAAAGAGAAAGGGCGACTCACTGAACCACTCGGCGATCCCGATCTAAATTGCCTAAAATTACAGTGGCTGGACTAAGAAGAAGTGAAAAATGAAGGCAAGAGGAAGGAACATCGGAGAGTCGCCGAACCATTGGCGAAGCCCGACTTACCTCGCCGATTGACCCTAAACAATCAATCATCAGACTTGCAAAAAATGTTTTTTACTAGAGAGAGAAGACATTTAGAAACGTAAGGAACACAAATTGGAGAGTGAAAACAGTTCCATTGGGGAGTTTAAGTGATGTTAGCAAGATTTTATTGGATATTTTATGATATAGGAGATTTTTAGTTGATGTTAACATTCAATTTTCATTTGTACCCAGCTATGGAAGGCAAGATGGATGTTGATTTTCTTCTTTTTACTATGCTTGGTTAAAACCCTCTTCTTGGGGTTTTGACTATGTAACCAATTATTGAGTTTTACTAAGTGGGTGTCATTGATTTGAAAATAATGGTGTTAATTTGAAGTGGGTGTGAGTTGTTGTGTTTCAAGATTGTCTTGCATGATTAGTGTCTCAAGTTCAGTGTTTTGTGCTTGCTCGAGAGAGAAGTGCAGAACCAAAGTCGCAAGTTCAACATCCTTAGTAGTGGGTTTCCATGATTTTAGCTCGAGAGAGTGAAACTTGGTATATATCCTTTGTATCTAGCTTGAGAGAGTGGATTTGATGAGGACGAGGGTTGGGCATCTTCCGTCTAGTGTTGAAGTTCGAAAGAATTTGACAAAGATAAGGTAATTGTTTGAGAGAAAATTGCTTTACATATAGTCCTACCTACCCACGATAGTTTATCCCATTTTAAGCATCAATGTTCACCCACTAAGTTGAATTCAATAATTGGTTGGTCAATTCCCCAAGTGTTACCCCACTATCTGATCGTTTCGTGTTAAGTGTTGCATTGGATTGATGATTATAACCTAAACTTTGAAGTGTATATAAAAAAGGTGCAGTAAGTGTTCAAGTGAAGAGTTTGTTGTCATACTTCTATAACTGAGTTCGAAGAAAAAGCTACTCTCTGTGGGATCGACTCCAATTCATTTAGTTGGGTTATTATATTGACTACTGATCGTTGACATTTAAAATTAGATGAAGTGTCTTTGAAACATTAATCAAAATGGCGCCGCTGCCGGGGAATAGCATGACTTAGAATTCTTTGATCAAAGATTTGATTTATGAATTTGTTGACTGTAGTTGAATTGACTTAGGCTGCATTGTGTAGTGTTGGTTGGGTTACATCGAAGAAAAAATCAGCGAAGAAGAGGTGAATGGTAGTCAAGCAGGTCATCGGGACAATATCGATGATATCAATAGTGTCTACAACCCATCTCATGCTGGTGAAATGGGTGTAATTTGCTTACCGTAAGATGATGGGAACGTAACATTTGAGGTCGTTAGCATGACTCTTCATCTCCTCCAAATGAGGGGACTCTATGGAGAGCTAGACCACGAAGACCTGCATGAGCATGTAAGAAATTTTATAGAGGTATGCAGCCCGTTTTAATTCCAGAATGTGTCTCAAGAGTCAATTCGGCTTCGGTTATTTCCACTATCTCTAACGGGGGAGGCTAGCAAGTAGTTGGTCGAGCTACCAAACAATTCCATCACGTCATGGGAGGAGCTGATTATAGAATTTAATGCAAGATTTTTTCCCTCTTCACGGATGATGAAACTTAGAGATGAAATTCAAGGATTCAAGCAACGGGAAGGTGAACCCATCCATGAAACGTGGGTGAGGTACAAGAAATTCTTACTTAAATGCCCAACTCATGGTCTACCAAATGAATTGCTACTCCAATATTTTTACCAGAGTCTTGACTCGGTTAAAAAATGAGTGGCTGATCAATTGGTACGAGGGGGAATCATGTTGCAATCCTTTGAAGTGGCTACATTTCTTCTTGATGACATGACGAAAATAAATCAAGCTTGGTACACTCAAGAGGATCAAGTCTCTCTGTTTTGTTTTAGAATGACACAAGAACAACTTGACAAGGAAAGATAAAGGGATGAAAACATCAAGAAAATGTTTACCCAAATGGAGCTATTACAAGAGCATATGATGGAGAAGGTAGGAGAACCCAAGGGGATAAGTGAAGTGTTTAGAGTTGAGGAGGGTTCTTTCGTTAGTTATTCAAAACCAGGTGAGAATCAAGGTTGGAACTCCAAGAGATACGAGGAGGGTTTCCACCCACGCTATTTACAGTAAGGTGGAAATCATGGTTGGAACAATCACAAAGGGGAAGAGCAAATGAGATACTATCAAGATTGGGCTGAACAAAATGATTATTGGAGAAGGGAGGATGACCATGAAAAGGACCACTCTCACTCGAGTGAGAGCCCAAAATCGAAAGGGAGTGCAAGTAGTCCCAGGGTGAATGATTTGCTGTCACACATCCTTGATAAAGTCGAAGGTTCAGATGATTTGTTGAAGGGGATGAAAGTTGAATTTTCATCATTGAACAATAAAGTGAACTCTCATGCAGATGCAATCAAGATACTTGAAGGTCAGTTGAGTTCACTTTCAGCACAATTGAAATCAATAATGACAATAAAGGATGATGATAAGGGGCTAGCTATGGTTACTCGTAGCGGAAAGGTAGCAATAGGTGATGTGTCGGGCAATGAAGAAGCTCAAACGTATGAAGAATAGAAAGGTATGGAGGAAAAAGAGTCACCTATCCATCAAAGCCTTGCTAGAGAACCACAAAGAGATATGGAAAAACACAATCCAATCCCAAAAGTTATGCAACATTTACCCAAAATGTCTCCCCCATTTCCCCAACAGCTAAAGAAGAAGAACGAAGATCAAAAGTTCAAAAAGTTCTTATCGGTGTTCAAGACATTATCAATCAATCTCCCCCTAGTGGAAGCATTGTTGGAAATGTCGAGTTATGCCAAGTTTACGAAGGATTAGTCATAAAGAAAAGGATCTTTGATTTTGAGACAATTGAAGTTTCCCATAGTTGTAATGCAATTATGACTAAGGAGCTGATAAAGAAAAGAGAAGATCCTACAGCATTTACCATCCCTTGCACTATTGGCAAGCTACGATTTGCTAAAGCCCTATGCAATTTGGGAGCAAGAATCAACCTAATGCCATATGTGATCTATAAACAACTCGGGTTGGGGGAACTGAAAGCCACAACAATGAGACTCCTGATGGCTGACCAATCAATTAAACATCATGTGTGGATACTATATGACATCTTGGTAAAGGTTGACCGATTCATTTTCCCAGCTAATTTTGTCATTCTTGATTGTGAAATAGATGATGAATTCCCATCAATTTAGGAAGACCATTCATGGCAACCGAAAGAACGTTGGTGGATGTTGAGAGCGGTGAATTGAAGTTTCAGGTAGTTGAACATGAAGTGACCATTAATGTTTGTAAGTCAATGAAACACCCAAGTGATATTCACGTGGTCTCCACTTTTGATATTATTGATGAATCGGTGGCTAGTGTGATCCATTTGATGTGTATGAGTGAGCAACTTGAAGACGTGCTTGCTAACTATGATGAGTTTGAAATTCAAGGGTATGAAGAGGTAGTAGCAGCTCTATCAGGCTTGGGAGGGTATTCAAAGACTCAAGTGAAGTTGTACATTGATCTAAAAAATCGAGAGAGTCCTCCCACAAAGCCATCAACAGAAGAACCACCAAATCTAGAGTTGAAAGTACTCGCCTCCCATCTATGATATGCTTTCTTAGGGGGATTTAACAAATTACCAATGATCATTGCAGCTGACTTGCTTGAATAGCAGGAAACATTTCTCTTTAAGGTGTTGCGAAGGCATATAAAAGTTGTAGGTTGGACTTTTCCTGACATACTGGGCATTCCTCCCGGTATTTGTACACATAAAACTCAGCTTGATAATGATTGCAAGCCAAGTATTGAACATCAGCGAAGATTGAACCCGCCAATGAAAGAGGTGGTGAAAAAGGAGATAATAAAGTGGTTGGACGCAGGTGTGATCTACCCTATTGCAGGTAGCAAATGGGTACGTCCGGAACAATGTGTACCGAAAAAGGGAGGCATCACAGTAGTCCCAAATGAGAAGGGAGAACTTGTATCTATGAGACCGGTGACCGGGTGGAGAGTATGCATGGATTACCGAAAGTTAAACTCGTGGACTAAGAAAGATCACTTTCCCATGCCTTTCATGGATCAAATGCTTGATCACCTCTCCGAGAGAGGTTGGTATTGCTTTTTGGATGGATATTCAGGTTATAACCAAATCTCCATTGCTCTGGAAGACAAAGAGAAAACAACCTTCACTTACCCATATGGTACTTTTGCCTTCAAATGGATATCGTTTGGATTATGTAATGCTCCAGCTACATTTCAATGTTGCATGTTATTTATTTCTGCTGACATGGTGGAGGATTCAATAGAGGTATTTATGGATGACTTTTTGGTTGTGGGAAACACCTTTGAGGCGTGTTTAGAGCACTTGGGACAAGTTCTCCAAAGATATGTGGAGACAAATTTGGTCCTCAATTGGGAAAAATGTCACTTCATGGTTAAACAAGGTATAGTACTTGGTCAGAAAAGGGGCAGGAGGTTGATAAAGCAAAGATCGAAGTGATTGAGAAATTACCACCACCAATATCGGTAAAGGGGGTTCGTAGTTTCTTCAGACATGCCGAATTTTACCAGAGGATCATCAAGGACTTCTCAAAGATTGCACATCCTCTATGCAAACTCCTAAATAAAGAGGTAAATTCCAATTTGATGATGCTTGTATGGTGGCTTTCAGGTGTCTGAAGGAGAAATTGGTATCCACCCCGGTCATTATTAGCCCTGATTGGTCAGAACCTTTCGAAGTAAAGTGTGATACAAGTGGAATGGCATTGGGTGTGGTGCTAGGGCAAAAATGCAACAAACTATTTCACCAAATTTACTACGCAAGCAAGACTCTAAACAGTGTTCAACGTAACTACACCGTCACTGAATAAGAGTTGCTTGCGGTAGTCTATCCATTTGAGATGTTCTGGGCATACTTTCTAGGTACTAAAGTGGTTGTTCACACTGATGATGTTGCACTACGTACGTTACATGATGGCAAAGAAGGATGCCAAGCCAAGATTGATAAGGTGGGTGCTACTATTGCAAGAATTTGACTTTGAGGTCAAAGATAGGAGAGGTTGTGAAAATCAGGTGGCTGACCACTTATCAAGATTAAAAGGCAAGGTGAATTACGAGCTGAAGATTGACATCAATAATTCTTTTGGGAGTCATCATAGTGGTGTGCGTACAACTGCTAAAGTTCTCCAAAGTGTCTACTACCGGCAATCCCTCTACAAAGATGCGCATGAATTTGTTAAGAAGTGCACCCAGTGTCCAAACGACACGAGTTACCCCTTACCCCTATTTGATGTTTGGGGAATAGATTTAATGGTTCCATTTGTGAGTTCATTTGGTAATAAGTATATCTTTGTGGTTGTTGATTATGTTTCTAAATGGGTGGAAGTTGTTGCACTTTCGAACAATGAAGGGAAACGTGTGGTTCAATTCCTGAAACACTACATCTTTGCCAGATTTGGTACTCCTCGAGCTATCATTAGTGATGGTGGATCCCACTTTTGCAATAAGTGGTTCTCAGTCGCATTGAGTAAGTATGGAGTGAAACATAAAGTAGCAACTCCGTACCACCCCCAAACAAGTGGCCAAGTTGAAGTGTCAAACAGAGAGATCAAGTGCATCTTGGCCAAGATGGTGAATGCTAATAGGACTAATTGGTCTCGAAAGCTTGATGGCGCACTATGGCCGTATCATACCGCATACAAAACACCAATTAGTATGTCTCTGTATCAACTGGTTTTTGGTAAGTCTTGCCACCTACCTGTTGAATTGGAACACAAAGCATTGTGGGCCTTGAAGGCTCTAAATCTAGACTGGACAAAGGCTTCAAAGGAAAGAATAGAGCAATTAAATGAGTTGGACGAATTGAAGTTCAAGGTTTACGAAAGCTCAGCCTTTTACAAGGAAAAGATGAAGAAATGGCATGATGCTAAAATCCTAAGGAGGGTGTTACTATACAACTCTCAACTTCGACTCTTTCCAGGAAAGCTCAAGTCCAAATGGTACGACTATTTAGAGTGACATGAGTGTTCACAAATGGTGTCATCGAAGCTGAAGGTCAAGAAGGACCTGCATTTAAGGTGAATGGACAACGTTTGAAGTTATACTTCGGCGAGTACCAAGAGATCTCTCTGATTGATGTGGTGTACTTAGAAGATGCTTGAGAGCATTTCCACATCGTACCACGACATTAAATAAGGAGCTTCTTGGGAGGCAACCCAAGTATTAGTGTTTTAAATAATGTGCGTTGATTTTGCAGGTGAAGGACATGTGCGAGAGGACAATGCTATCGGCGAGTCGCCGACGCTGTTCGGTGAGTGCAACATAGCCCGCCTTATGGATAGCAAAGAAGGGGCTGAGGTTTAGGAATATTCGGTGAGAGACCTGCATCACTCGGCGAATCACCGATGTGCGTAGGCGACCCGATATTTCTCGCCCTTTCTACTTCAGCCGCTAGCAGCGTACACCCATGTTTGTTCGACGTCGTTCCAAGTCTAGTATGCGATTCACCGATCTGTTCGGTGACCTTCTGCATCTCTGCCGACTTGCCCTTTCAAAGGGTGTCACACACTAGAAATTAGGGCGAGATGCCGCTCCTTAGGCACATCGTCGAATCATTCTGTGACTGGTTTATTATCTGACCGACTGGGCACTTAGTGAAGATTCCTTGTTACCTCGCTCTGCATGTTTACATACTAGACCTTTATCTTTATTTGTTGGTTTTTCTTTTATTGTTTTATTTTTCTATTTGTTTCTTTTTGCGGTAGTGTCCATTCTCTAATCACATTGGGGACAATGTTGTATGCTTTCGTTGGGGGATGGCACTTAGTCAGTGAATTGCAGTTGTTCTCTTGCAAATTTGAGTATCGATCTTGATCAATACCAATGACTTGAATAGTGCTCATAATCGAACAAAATTAAATGTGCGGCTATGATGAGGTCAAATGAAGTTGCATAGGAAATATGTGAACTTTTTGCATCTCGTTGTGACTAGTCAATTATCAAATTGAGTCTCTTGTGATGATCATTGCACAGTAGCGAAAGTGTGGAGTCTTGTTTGACATTGGTGTCAATGCCTTTTGTGGCCTACCTTGTGAGTGAGTGAACTTCGCTTGAACACCTTTTGAGCCTTACCTTTTCTTGGAAGAAACTTGATGCAAATTGTAACCTTTCTTTAGCCATTACCCATAATCCTCATGATTTGTGGTTTGTTTGAATAGCCAACTTAGGCCAAAAGCCTAAGTTGGGGGTGTGGTGAAAAGAGAAGGCAAATCAAGAAATGCAAAGAAGTCCCCTTGACCCATGATTTTGAGAAAGATGGAACCCCTCCATACAATAAAAGAAGAAGAAAAGAATGAAAAAGCTGTGAAAATGCAAAAAGAAATGGGGTGTCCAACAGTCCATGGAAAGTGAATAATGGGATGACTTTTGAGTATAAATGAGAATGATGAGGAGAAGGAAAGGAAGAGTTGTTCATACCACATTTCATGAGGATAGAAGTCACTGAGCCTAAATGATTGTACCTTTGCACTCATCCCCGATACAAGCCTTGAAAAGAATTTTTTGATCTTGAGCGAGCTGAAACAAGTGTTGATTGGAAAATACGAGCAAACCTATGGGTGAAGTCATGCATTGTGTTTATCTTTGTGAGTGTGAGTGTTGATTGTGATTCTGGAGCTATAAATTGTTGAACCATTGTGTGTGAGGGCATTTGAGCACCTTTGTTGACCTTGAACTTGCATTTGAAGCAAGTACTGTGAACTTGAGAATCTTTGACAATGGTGAGTCACAACTTGAATCTTTGAGTGCAAAATTGATCCTTGCATAAGTAAGTTGAGTCTTTTTGTGTGCATTCATGATTGAGTCTTGTGTAGCACTATTTGAGACATCCTTTTTGTGTCGCCGATCGCTTCGGCGTTGGCTGACCAAGTCGCCAAAAGTGTTGATGGAGATCCTCACAAGTGCTGATGGGCGAGATGCAAGGAGAAAGGGCGACTCGTGGAACCACTTGGCGATCCCAATCTGGATCCCGTAAAATTACAGTGGCTAGACCAAGAAGTGAAAAATGAAGGCGAGAGGAAGGAACATTGGCGAGTCGCCGAACTGTCCGCGAAACCCGACTTACCTCGCCGATTGGCCCTAAACAGTCAATCATCAGACTTGCATAAATTGATTTTTTCTAGAGAGAGAAGGCATTCAGAAACGTAAGGAACACAATTTGGAGAGTGAAAACATTGCCATTGGGGAGTTTAAGTGATTTTAGCAAGATTTTCCTGGAGATTTTGTAATAGAGGAGATTTTTAGTTGATTTTAACTTTCAATTTTCATTTGTACCCAGCTATGGAAGGCAAGATGGATGTTGATTTTCCTCTTTTTACTATGCTTGGCTAACATCCTCTTCTTGGGGTTTTGACTATGTAACAAATTGTTGAGTTTTACTAAGTGGGTGTCATTGATTTGCAAATAATGGTGTTAATTTGAAGTGGGTCTGATATGCTGCTGTGTTTTGAGATCGTCTTGCATGATTAGTGTCTCAAGTTCAGTGTTTTGTGCTTTCTCGAGAGAGAAGTGCAGAACCAAAGTCGCAAGTTCAGCATCCTTAGTAGTGGGTTTCCATGATTTCAGCTCGAGAGAGTGAAACATGGTATCTATACTTTGTATCTAGCTTGAGAGAGTGGATTTGATGAGGACGAGGGTTGGGCATCTTCCGTCTAGTGTTGAAGTTCGAAAGATTTTGACAAAGATAAGGTAATTGTTCGAGAGAAAATTGGTTTACATATTGTCCTACCTACCCACGACAGTTTATCCCATTTTGAGCATCAATGTTCACCCACTAAGTTGAATTCAATAATTTGTTGGTCAATTCCCCAAGTGTTACCCCACTATCTCATCGTTTCGTGTTAAGTGTTGCATTGGATTGATAATTATAACATGAACTTTGAAGTGTAAATAAAAAAGGTGCAGTAAGTGTTCAAGTGAAGAGTTTGTTGTCATACTTCTATAACTGAGTTCAAAAGAAAAACTACTCTCTGTAGGATCGACCCCAACTTATTTAGTTGGGTTATTATACTGACTAGCGATCGTTGACACTTCAAATTAGATGAATTGTCTTTGAAACGTTAATCACTAGTCGTGTGCATACTGAAAGTTATGAAATCAATATCTAAATACATCTATATCTAGTTATAATAGAAAGCTAGATCTAGATAAGGTGATGTGGCACCTCATTACAACCTCCAATTACATTTATCTTCTTCTTCTTCATCTCTTTTTTTTTTTAACTTTTTTCTCAATTTATAACTAGTTGTGATATGTAAAGATACAAAAGTCATTCTTAAAAGCTCTTAATTACACCTCTTAAATATACATTTTCCTCCCTCTTGTATAATTCATTGCTTAGTTATTGTTGTGTTGTTGGAGTTCCTATTTTTAATATAATATAACTATATATAAAGATAAAATGTAGAAGATATATTAAATTGTGTGTTTTTAGTTGGCGTATTGTAGTAATTGAATACTCAAATTAGGGGGTGTTCAAATTTTACTGAACTTTAAAACTCACTCAATAGATGTAGATCACACTTGAATTTTTTAAGAAGAAAAGAATAGAAAACTTAGAAATTCGTAGTTTAAAAATATGAGGAAACCCCTGCATTTATAGCTATCAAAGTGTTGTAGGAACAAGTGTTTATTGTGCCTTATCAGTTAACAACCCTTCGGAAAGTTCGCAACTATTTGAAAAAGTCACAACCCTTCAATGTGAATGTCTGATTTAAATATAATATAATAAATAAATGAAATAGAAAAAATATATACTAAATTGAGTGTTTAAAATGTGAGGAATCTTCCACAAATAGTAGTATGAATATGTGTTTATGTGCCTTACACTACTAAAAAAATGTCAAAAAAAGACGGCCAAAAGCGACGGACTGCGTCGCTTTTTTTGT